>DWPI01000004.1:0-10431 GCA_018251635.1 Drephalys kidonoi | reverse complement strand
CCTCTAATTTAATATGCCATGAGGGCTTGAGACATGCACATTTGGTTTAACCAATTTTTTTGAAATTGTATACTTGTTCGGTATAAAAATGTATGGAATACTCCAACAAATCAGTTCACTGCAAACGTTTCGGTAAAAGTTTAATTTGCTTAAACAAGTTGCGGAGGAAAATTGGTAAAGTTAAATGGAATTAGTCGAACGATTTGCGCTGCAGTATGGTTGCATTTCAACTGCAAATGGGATGCAAGGTGACTTGAAAGTTTTACTTAAAGTATTATTTTCTTTATGTAAGAATCTATCTCCATCATTAACTTACCGTTTAGGGTAGTTGAACTAACTAACTTACTTACTTGTGGTACATTTTAAATTTCCTTCAGACGAGTTTCACAAGTACCTACCTACGAATTTCGAGGATAATTTTCAGTAAGCGCGGTGACTGTTCGTTATTAGTTCAACAGCGGGCCTCACCGTTCATTTTATATACATAATTCGTCCGAGAGCATATCGCTGCCGAGGAAATTCTTAGTGTAGAACTAACAACTTCTACCGCATATCCGCATATCCGCAGATTCAAACTCGGTTCCTGAGCATTACTAGTTTGGATTAAGTAGTAATGAATTAGTGTTTGAAAAATGCGGTCGTTGCCTTTATTGAGTACCACCTGCCTCTGACCTACTTCAAGCGCCTCTTCCACCGAAACGCAAGATTAGCTTCACGGTAGATCCCGATGGCGGCGATGAGATTTCCCTGGATGAACTTTAATGTTCTACCATCTATGGAATAATATTGTTATTCTTACTTCTTGGAACGCTTTTTAACGTCGACTTTGATATACTGTCACTGTCTTCAGACTCTGAACACACTTGGAAACTCGTTTCTGGAAAATAAACACACTTAAATTGTATCAGTTCATCACTAATCAGTTGCTATTCTACTGCTGAGCTTGACAATGAGAAAGAACTCATGAACCAATGGACATCCACATGCTGAGGATAGTGGATGTGGATGTCCATTGGCTTCTTAACTCATTGACCTCGAGCAGGACCTAGACAGGTCCAAAAAAAGCAGTGATAGCCTAGTGGTAAGAATTGCGGTCTCCACTCTGGGGGGTTCGAACCCCAGGCACGCACCTCTCATATTATGGAATTTTCGGCCGTATTAGTAAATAATTATCGTTTGCTTTAACGGTAAAGGAAAACGTCGTGAGGAGACTTTCACATCTGCTCGTACTACATAAGGTTCTCAAAGGAGTGTGAAGTCTACCAATTCGCACTTGGTCAGCGCGGTAGACTATTGCCTAATCCTTCTCAATCTGAGAAGAGACCCGAGCCCACCAGTGGGACAGGAATGGATTGATGCTTAGGTTAGGTTAGGTTAGGTTAGGTTAGGTTAGGTTAGGTTAGGTCATTCTTCATACTTTATCTTTCTTTCATTCTGTCATATCATTCTCTCTTTTTATGGGGGGGATACCCATCTAACTATTTATCTAATTCTATTCTATTTATTTTACTTTATTTATTTAGCTTTACAGGAAAATAAACGTTACACGGCTTTTCTTTTTTTTTTTTTTTTTTTACATAATATACTTATTCTAGACTTACTTCTACATTATATTTAATTGCTTAGTTTCTTAACTCTACTGTTATTTATGTAATGCTTATTCTAATATTAATTACAATATTATTAAGCATTATTGCTTGAGCTGTTTCGTTTTGATACGGCTTTTACAGTTTTCTTGCAGTAATCTAGAAATTTTTCTCTATGTTTACTTATTATAATTTCCTTTATTGTATCAATATTTATTTTTATGTCTATTTCATGTTCTATTTGGTACCGCTCGCGAGCGTTGATCGGACACTCCGTCAGGACGTGCATGATGGATTCCTCCTTCAGCGGGTCACAGATACACGATGGGTTCTCCTTACACCCAAACCTGTGTAGGTATTCGGAGAACCCACCATGTCCCGTCAGCACCTGCGTCAGAACATTGTCAATTTTCAGTTTTCTTGTGACACTATATGCTGTTCTGACGTCAGGCAAGAAAATCTTCGTCACCGACGCCGTGTCACCATTTTGATACCTACCGTTCCATTCGTCAAGCGTGGCCATTCGAATGCTTCGCTTGACGAATGATACTGGGCACCGATCATATTCCGGTCTTACCTTGGTGCCCACAGCGGCCTCCTTGGCAAGCTGATCCGCTCTTTCGTTTCCCTCCAATCCTGCATGTGCTTTGATCCAGAACAAGCTTACTGTCTTGTTCTGGAGAGACAATTTTTTAAAATTCTCTCGTGTTTCTATTGCTAGGGAGTGGAGGGAACTTGGGTTGGTGACAGTTTGTAGAGCTGCCATGGAGTCGCTGTAGACACCAAAGGAAGACGCCCCGCTTTTGAGGATCTCCCTCGAGGCTCGGCATATAGCATACAGTTCAGCCTGGTACACGGTACAGCTGTTGGATAGGGCCAGCTTCTGGGCTTTGATTTCGGTCGCGCTATTCCACCAGGAAAGCGCGGCCCCAATCTTCCCCTCTATCCCGCTTCCGTCTGTGAATATGCGGATGTCGAAGCTGCTATTTCCATGTACCTGTTGGCTGTTCTCTAGCCTGCCGAACTCGAGTTTGATCCTGTCAAGGTTAGGTTAGGTTAGGTTAGGTTAGGTTTTTTTTTTTTCTAGGTACCTCCGACGTAATCGGAGCCTATTTCAGTCTATTTTCCACTTCCATACCAGTTCTCGCTATTTTTCGTCACGCATTCATTCCACATACCATGTCTTTCTTTCACACTATCATTCTCTCTTTTTATGGGGGGGATACCCATCTAGCTGGTCTCTACTATTCTAATATTTTTATTTTCTTATGTTTTCTGGGGAAATAACTTTAACACCGTCTCTACATTTTCCTTATGTTAACTCTACATTTTTCTTTACTTATTTCTATGCTTATTTCTATGTTACATTTATATCTTATATTTATTTACTGCTTATTCTCTAACAATTTTTGCTTAACTCTACTTTTATTTGTAATGCTTACACTAATATTATTTATAATATTGTTAAGCATTGTTGCTTACACTGTTCCTATTTATTACAGCTTTTGCCATATTCTTACAGTATTCTATAAACTTATCTCTATACTTACTTATCATTATTTCTTTAATTGTGTCTATTTTTATTTCAGAGTTTATTTCCTGTTCCATCTCACACCGCTCGCGACCACTCACCGGACACTCCGTCAGGATGTGGAGGATTGATTCCTCCTGCGCTGGATCACAGGGACACGATGGGCTCTCCTTACACCTAAACCTATGTAGGTATTCGGAGAACCCTCCGTGTCCCGTCATCACCTGTGTTAGGACGTTGTCAATTTTCAGTTTCTTGGTAATATAGTACGCTGTCCTAACATCGGGCAGGAAGGTCCTTGTTACCGATGCTGTATTCCCGTTTGCGTACCTATTGTTCCACTCGTCAAGCGTAGCCAAACGGATGCTTCGCTTGACGAATGATACTGGGCACAGGTCATATTCCGCCCTCACTTTGGAACCTAGAGCGGCCTCCTTGGCTAGCTGATCCGCTCTTTCATTTCCCTCCAATCCTGCGTGAGCTTTAATCCAGAACAGGTGCACAGACTTGTTCTGGAGAGACAAGTTCTTGAGATTCTCTCGTGTTTCTACGGCTAGGGGATGGAGGGAGCTTGGATTGGCGATCGTTTGTAGAGCTGCCATGGAGTCGCTGTAGATTCCAAAGGAGGACGCGCTGCTTTTGAGGATTTCTCTCGAGGCTCGGCATAGGGCATAGAGTTCGGCTTGGTAAACCGTACAGCAGTTTGATAGGGTTAGTTTTTGTCTTTTGATTTCGGCCACGCTATTCCACCAGGATAGCGCGGCCCCAATCTTACCCTCTATACCACTTCCGTCTGTGAAGACGCGTATATCAAAACTGCTGTTTTCGCGTACCTCCTGCATGTTCTCCAGCCTGCCGAACTCGATTTTAATCCTCTCAGCTGGATGCGGCATCAGTAGTGCTGATGTGGGCCGTTCAATTTCCCTGTCCTTCAGCTCTGGTCCAGGCAATCCCCTTTTTGCAGAGTACAATGCGGCTGCTTCTTGTACTCGCAAGTCTAGAGGTAGGATTCCGGCTAGGATCAGAGCTGAATTCAGGGACACGGTGCGGTAGGCTTTAGTAATAGTCTGGGCCACCCCCCTCTGTAGGCTTGCAAGCTTCTTCCGTGTGCCGACCTTGTTTGCCGCACTCACCCAGACGCTCGATGCATAGAGAACTATGGGCTCCACCGTTGCTCTATAAATGGTTTTTACTATTTCTGGGTGGAGGCCCCAGCTAGCCTTTGCTGCCCTTGTGAGTTGTTTGTGGACCCCTATTGCTTTTCTGCAGACGTTCGAGACGTGTGCATTAAATGTTAGTTTGTCATCTATTATGACGCCCAACAGCTTTAGTTCTCCGGTCGCGGCGATGTCGATCCCGCCCATGGACAGGCGCGGGGTATCATACTTCAACTTCTTGGTGATTGTAATGCATTTGGTTTTATGTGGCGCGAAGTTGAGTTTGTTTCTGATACCCCACGCCTGCACACGCGCGAGAGCGGCACCGGCGCGCCCTTCGATCTCTAGAGCCGTGGTTCCGTCAAACACCAGTATTACATCGTCTGCGAACGCCTGGCAGTAATCTCCTGCTTTCTCCAGTTCTTTAAGGAGCGGGTCCAGAAGCAGGTTCCAGAGAATCGGGCCTCCTATGGAGCCTTGGACGCATCCCTTGTTGGTGGTTTTCTCATACTCCTCACCCAGGTATCTCACATTTACCTTTCTGTCTTGAAGGTAGCTATGCATGATGCGTCTTAGGTTAGAAGGGCAGCCTTCTTCTGCCAGTCTCATTTTTATTGCGGGCCACCAAGCGCAGTCGAAGGCTCCCTCTATGTCCAGGGAGACCAACGTGACTATTCTTTTTTGTTGCAATTGTTTACGCACGTGTTGCATCAGGTCGTAGAGGGAGTCTTCGGTGCTGCGCTGGGGCATGAAACCATATTGCCTTCTACTTAGCTTTGGCAGTAGGTGATGTTTTAATCTTGCGACTAGCATTATCTCCAGGATTTTCCCAAGGATTGGCAGCAGTCCTATGGGTCGGTATGATTTTGGAGTCGAGAAGTCATCTTTACCGGGCTTTCTTAAAATCACTACGGTTGCTTGTTTCCAGGCAGTTGGGAAATAGTTTTGTTCTGCGCACTTGTTCAGAAGTTCCAAGAAGGTCTCCGGGCTTGCTGCAATTGCGTGTTGGCAGATATCTGCCGTGAAGCCGTCTCTGCCTGGTGCCTTCTTTGGGTTAAAGGAATTTGTTGCTATTTCTAGCTCTGTGAGGGTGAATGGGGGGTCGCAAGTGTCATCTTGTTCTTCCTCATTCCCTCTGCTGGCCAGCTCTCTGATTTGGGCGTGCAAGTCGCTGTCGCTGGTATTGAGGTCCTCCGGGTAGAAGGTTTCCGCCAGGAACTTTACGGAGCCTTTCGCGTCCAGCGTCTTGCCGCCCTTTTTCAGAGGGAGGTCTTCATCCCTGCGAGCCGTTCTTCCGATAACCCTGTAGATTCCTTCCCAGAGACCTTCCTTATCCTGTCTTGCGCAGAACTCCTTCCAGCTCGTTATTGCTGCTCTGGTTGCCTCCGATTCGTATCTCCCTTTCTCTTCAAGGTACTCCTTGACCACCTTTCCCCTGCGTATGGGCGCAGCGTTTGGGATCCTGCGTTTCTTGGTGGCCACCAGTTTCTTCATCTTCGCGAGTTTCTCGGACCACCACGGCATCGATATTTCCTCTTTGGCTTTTATCTTGGGTATTGTGTCAGTACACGTATCGGTGACTGACTTTATGTACGCGTTAATTTTGAGTTCCAGGTCTGGTATGTTTGTGACGGATTTTGTGTCGTTTGTAGTAATTTTGTTAGCCAAAATGTGTTCCTTAAATTTTGTCCGAAAGTTTTCCCAATCAGCCTTTTTGGTATTATAGATCCGTGTGGATCTGTGAATTTTTATACCCATAGATTTTTGCAGAGTAATATTAAATAGGATGCCGTTGTGGTCCGAGCTCGTCAGTTCTGGTTCCACTTTCCATTCCTCCACCAAGTCCAGCAGGTCCGTGGTGCAGGCGGTCACATCGATGAAGCTGCTAAGCCTTTTGCCGCCCCTTACTGTATCGAAGGTTGGGACCTTCCCCCTGTTCAGCACGTGCAACGTTAGGTCTTGCAGGGCGCCAGAGAAGTCGTCTCCTCTCACGTCGGTTTCCATACTTCCCCACCAGATGCTCTTTGCGTTGGCGTCCCCTCCAATTACGTATCTAGCTCCCAACTTCCGATGGATCCTGCCGAGATGATCCAGGTGGTGTTGGATTTGTGTGTTGGGTTCGAAGTAGAAGGAGACGAGCGCGATCTCCCAGGCTTCGGTTTGGATTCCCACCACCACGATGTTGTTAGTGGTGAGTTCCGGGTACTGTCTAACATTCAGATCACTGTTGAAGACGGCTATTGCCGCCTTGACAGTCCCGTCTCCTTGCTCGTCGCTCTGGAAGATGCGCACGCCCCTCCTACTCGACATCCTCTTTTGGCCTCCAACGTACGGTTCCTGGATTAATGCAGCTGCCAGTTTCCTCTTTTGGGCCTCGATCAGGAGTTCGTCGGTAGCCAGTTTCTTACGTTGGAGGTTAGCCTGCGCAAACTGGTAGGGGGTATGTACTCCGTGAGTGCCCTTAGCAATACGCCACCGTTGACCGTGCTAACTGGTCCCATTTCCTTCTGATTGGGCAGTCTTGATTAAACGCATTATGGTCGGTCTTACCATATTTCGCTCCGTTGCAGTTCCTGCACATGGGTTTTTCACCAGCGAGTCTGTCAGGGCATTCCGCTCTGAGGTGCGGACCTCCACAGTGGCTGCACAGTTCCGCCGGTTCCTTGCAGAAGCGTCTGCCGTGCCCATATCCCAGACACTTCGTGCATTGAACCAGCGGAGACTGGTCTTCCACACGGACTTGTTGGAGATCTATCCGAAGGCGTCCCTTCTCCGTAGCGCGGCTCCATATTTTCGGCGCAACACTCAGTATGACGTGACAGGTGAGTTCGTTTCTGCTTTTCCGCTTATATTTTATCTCCATTCTGTCTTCCTCCGCGTCGAGGCCATGAAAAACGCCCCGGTTTTGATTCCTCAGGGCCCTCATGATGTCCTCATCAGAGTTCACCCTGAGGACGTCCCTGAGAATCAAAAGCGGGTCTCTGTTTTTCATTTCCTCGATGCATAGGTTGGAGTTATCCTGTTCTATTCTTTTCTTCACCTTGTCCCGTTCTTCTACTGACTCGAATCCCAGTATTATTTTCCTGTCCTTGGCTTTGCGTACTCTCTCTACTTTCACCCATCCCTCTTTTGCGTCTAGCGTTTTCCTAAGCCTCTCCAGGACTTCCTCCCCCGTTTCTGTCTCATCTTCAGATGTGACTGCCATAGAATGCAGGGCTCCATCTTTGGTCCTCTCTTTGCCGGTCCCTGTGACCACGCTTGCATATGTGGCCGCCCTCTCGTGTGATTCCTTTTGGAGCTCCATCGTGTTCTTCAACTCCTCCATTTTAGCGATATTCTCTCGCAGCAGCTTAGAGTTTTCCTCCAGCTGCTGCGTGAGGTTTGTCTCCACACTGGGTATTGGTGCAGGTTGTACAGATGTTTGAGGGGGGGCGGGTGCCACTCCAGTCCCGGAACCCCTGGCCTTTGTCAGTTCCACCTCCGCCTCCTTTACCAACTGGAACAGGCGCTCTACGGAGGAGGTAATGTCCTGTTTTAGGTCCGATTTTAGGTTCCGGGAGCTGGAGAGACACATTTTCGCTTTATTATGGCAAAGCCGCGCCTCCTCTGTCCTGCTCCGACTGACTGCCTTAATAGGAGGTGTTTTTGTTGTCTCGGTGGAGATTCTACGGGTGGGGGCTTGGGTGGGTCTGGGGATTTGGGAGTGATCAACTTCTCCTGATTCCCACTCTCCTATGCTCCGCCGCACGCTGAGCGTCCTCGTCGTGTTCAGCGGGGAGTGTGCGGTTTTATTCATCTGTTCCTGGGGGCTCGTGGATGAGCGGCTCTCCTTGCCACTTACGCTCTTGGCGGGTGTGCGGTACATCCTCGCGAGCGGGGAAGGAAACAGACTAGAATTTGAGGTAATTTACAATGTAAATCACCGTCAAAGTCAATGATATTGCTGTGTAGAGTTTTACTCTACTTGTCTTATGCTATCGTGCTAGCTCAATAGAGCCTAGCACGTCAATACACGAAAGAAATAATGATAAGTACAATAATATAATAAATTTCTGACAATTTTATTGTACAGTCTATATATAAAAATAGAGTCTCTGGTCTCTATTAACTAAACTTACGTGGTAGTTAACGGTTTGGGTCTTATAGCTATTTTATATCTAATATAATTTGAAAAATGAGAAAAAATATATTTTAGCTCTATATAGAGCCGGTCTCTAACTCGCAGTAGACAGGTCTCTTTGAGCCCTGTCGATTGACCCCAAACTCGGGCAAGCCAGCCCCAATGGTTTCTGAGATATTGACGTTCAAATTTCCAGGATGAACCTCAGATATATTTCTGGTTTTTGTCTATGTCAAATATCTCAGGAACCCCCGGACCAAAAATACCCGAGCTTGGGCTCCCCAGACTGTGCTCGTCGAGGGCTATATGATTTTACAGTTTTCAGGGCTGGAAATGTTTTCTATCCCAGAGACGCCTGAAACTATGCTGGTGATGTTACGTAGGGCCCGCCTAGTAGAATAAAAGAAACCCCAGCTTTCTGCGGCTCTTGGTTGGGGAGATATGGCGATTTGAATTTTTACCAAGATGGCGGACCAACTGTCAGATGTCAACTTTGGCAGCCGATATCTCCCGTTCCAAGCGTCGCAGATCACCCGTGCTTGGGCTTGTTGTAATGGTCTGGTTCTGTTCCTCCCGGTGGGGCCACTTTCAGGAGGCTGATTTTTTGGGTCTCTGAAATCGCCTGAAAGTGGGGGGAGCGGTTGTATAAAGGTCCCCTTATACCGAATCCGAAATCCGTTGCCCGATACGACTCCCGGTTCCGGAGATATGGCGGTTTAATGAAAAACAAAATGGCCGACCAACTGTCAAAGTCTAGCTTTGAAGGGGGATATCTCCGGATCCACAAGTCGCACGAGCTCCGGGTTTCGAATAGGCCCTATGGGTCGACCTCCTCCACCCTCCGGAAGCAGCCCCAGCGTGAAAAACTTTTTTGGCTAAAAATCGACTGAGACCTCAAAAAACTGAAAGTTCAGACTCAGACCCACTCATAGGAACAAACCGGGATTCTGTGTGACCAATATCTTAGGAGTTATTACAGTTTTAAATTTAGGCAAACAATTTTAAAATGGCGGAAAAAACTTGGATTTTGCAATATAAGTGCTAGATGCTCGGTTTTTCGGGTTAAATGGACTGTAATATAGCACTTATTACCGATTATGATGTAAAAAATGATTATTTTATAATACTTATGATTTTATATGATAAAAATGGAAAAAATTCTGTATCTCCTAGGATATTTGTCCAAAAATTTTGAAAAAAATTTTATTGTTAAGAGTAAATAAGTCTTTTTTAAGTTATAAAATAAAATTTCAATGTACCATACAAAAATTTTGGAAATTGCCTAAATATAAATTTTTTAGTTTTTTAATTATTATTATTAAACTATTGATCTTAAAATTATGATTTTTCGTATGCAGTGTCCTTTTATAAGCGCGCAAAAAAACAGCAGTTGCAGAATTGCTCAATTCGTCCTGGGACGGCTGCAATACTCTTCTCAACTTCGTGACTTTAAAAGGCCGTAGAAAATTGAAAAAACATCCAAAAATCTTGAAAATGCACAAGTATGTTTCAATGGGCTTACAAATCAGTCTCCAGCAAGAATTTTCTCTCTAGCACCTCTCCTTCCCTGACCACGTGCCACGTGGTAATGTAGTTTTCCCCAATTTCCTCGAAAAGGCGCGGCGGAAAAATCGCGCCCTTAGTGCAGGATGGTGGGGCACCAAAAGCTCCGGCGATGTGTCGAAAAAATTTCGGGGGGAAGCGATCTTGTTTCCAAGTTATAGAGGTTTTTGTGTTGGTAAAACTTGGTCACATAACCTCTTTTTCGGTTTTTCGTTAATAACTTATTAACGGCTGGTCGGATTTTCAAGCACTTTTCACCAAAAGATGCGGCTCGCTTTCCCGCACACGACACAATTTGTTGCACTAAAATCCGTTCACAAAAACCCACTAAACTTTATTTTTAATCGCGGAGCACACGTGTTTTTGCTTGTTAGCGCACGAGGGGTGGAGAGCGACTGGTTAGGTTAGGTTAGGTTAGGTTAGGTTAGGTTAGGTTAGGTTAGGTTAGGTTAGGTTAGGTTAGGTTAGGTTAGG
>DWPI01000003.1:0-11460 GCA_018251635.1 Drephalys kidonoi | reverse complement strand
ACACCACCTGAAATAAAAAACAACAAATTAAACACAAAATGCTCGGTTATAGAACCCCGGTCAAACCTAAACAGTCGGAACCGAAAACGACCCCTCCACAACCCACAAATGTTAGGAAAAGCGTAGGTGAGTGGGAAGCAGGTGCTGTTGCAGCAGGAGCCAGTCCCAAAACTGGTCCAAAAGCAAAGAGCCCCCCCGCCACCACAAGTGCAGGAACAAGAACCCCCTCCCCAAAGCCGACAACCACGGCCGCTCCACCTGGGACGAGGAAAGCGCCCAAGAAGGAGCAACCCGCGAAAACCAGTAGGGCGGCGTTCTCCCCTACGCTAACCTGGGGACCAAAAACACCGAAGGAGCGGGCTGCGGCTGCAAATTCCTGGTTCGGAAAAGGCCACGCGGCCCTGACCGAATCCAGGAATCTCAAAGGTGACCTAAAAGAGACTCTCAAGCAAGCCCTAAACAACCTCCATAGGTTCTACAGGGAGGCGGAGGAGCAGGGCGCCGCTCAACTGGAAAAAGCGGGGAGTGGAGGAAAGGATGGAGGAGAGAAGAGGTGGGAACATGAAAAAACCGGACCTGAACGACCCGAACTACTTAAGATAGAAGGTCTAGATGAATTAAAGAAAAATATCCAAGACCATGCGCGGCTCATAGAGCAAAATAAACAGGAGATGGAGTGTTTAAAAGAAACACTCACAAAGAGTAGGGAAGAGAGGCAAACATATGCCGGGGTTGTAAAAACCGGTCCTAACAAAAATAGCCTGGACCAGCCTACCCTACACTCCGTGGCGATATCGTCAAAAGACGAAACGGAGACGGGGGAAGAAGTTTTAAACAGAGTAAGGAAGGCTATAAACGCGAAAGAAGGCTGGGTCCAGGTGGAAAGGGTCAGGAAGGCCAAGGACAGGAAGATCATCCTAGGGTGTGGGAGCAAAGAGGAGAGACAGAAGGTGAAAAACCGGATTGAAGAAAGAGAAGAAAACCTCCTTGTCGAGGAGATCAGAAACAAGGACCCGCTTCTGATTCTTAGGGACGTCCTGACCGTCCACACAGATGCGGAGGTCATTGGCGCCCTAAGAAAGCAGAATCGGGCCATCTTTGAAGACCTCGACAAGGAAGAGGACAGGATAGAAATTAAATACAGACGGAAAGCGCGTAACCCTCTTAGCTCCCACATCATAGTGATGGTCTCTCCTAAGATCTGGGGACGAGCGACGGCCACGGGGAAGCTGCGGGTTGACCTGCAGAGCGTTCGCGTGGAGGACCAGACGCCTCTGGTGCAATGCACCAAGTGCCTGGGCTTTGGCCACGGGAAACGTTTCTGCAGGGAACCCGCAGAAAAATGTTCACACTGCGGGGGACCCCATATGAGGGCTGACTGTAGCGACAGGCTGACAGGACTAGAACCATCGTGCTGTAACTGTGCAAGGGCCAAATTGTCAAATAAGGCGCACAACGCATTCAGTATCGATTGTCCAATGCGTAGAAAATGGGACGCCTTAGCTCGCGCCGCAATCGCGTATTGCTGAGGGCGATTTGGCCAGTGCACAGAACCCCGCCACCACAGCCCCGCCTATGAAACCCATGTTGGTGGCCCAGTCCAACCTGCAAAGGAAGGACTTGGCCACCAACGAACTAATGGTAGAATGTGCAAAAAGGGGCATGACCTTTGCGCTGCTCCAGGAGCCTTATGTGGGGCGAGTAGGGCGGATGAAGAGCTATGGGATGGCGAGGATCTTCCAGAACACGGTACAAGGAGACGGGACCGTGAAGGCGTCAATAGTTGTCTTCAAAGACAACATTGACGTCATCCAGTACCCAGAACTCACCACAAACAACATCGTAGTGGTGAGGATCCAAACCCGTGCCTGGAGCATCGTCGCCGTCTCATGCTACTTTGAGCCAGACCGTCCCATTGAGCCCTACCTGGAGCAGCTCAAGGGCATAATAACAAAAATAGGCCCAGCGGCAATAGTCATGGGAGGCGATATAAACGCCAAACATCCGTGGTGGGGTGGCGACAAGATGGACTTTAGGGGGGAGGAACTCGCAGGAGCCCTCGGCGAGATGGACCTACAGGTGCTCAACAGCGGCAACACCCCTACTTTTTACACCTTTAGGGGTGGAAAGGCGTACAGCAGCCATGTCGATATCTCAGCCTGCTCCTCGGATATACTGGACCGCGTGATGGATTGGCAGGTCGAACCAGGCTTGACCAGCTCGGACCACAACGGCATAACATTCAAAATCAAATTAGAAAAATCGGAAGGTGTCAATATAAAGAGGACGACGCGTACTTATAACACCAAAAAAGCAAGTTGGAGCCAGTTTCATGAGAAACTGGCTCAACTTAAAACAACGCAAAACATCACCAAACAGGAAATAGAAAATATAAGAAACAAAAAAGAAATAGATAAAATTGTAGACAAATATAAAGAAGCCATAACAACATCTTGCGACGTCGCCATTCCTAAGAAAAAGATGCAAAGCAAACTTACTATGCCGTGGTGGTCCGAGGGTCTAGCTGCGCTGCAGAGCGAGGTTAGGACCAAAAAACGTAGGATTCGCCACGCGGCGCCAGTTCGAAGAGCAAAAGCTGTTTCTGAGTACCTGGAAACAAAAGAAAAATATGAAGCAGAGGCCAAGAAAGCACAGACCGCAAGCTGGAAGGCCTTCTGCGGTAAACAGGACAGGGAGGGGCTCTGGGAGGGGATATATCGAGTCATAGGCCGAACCACTTATAGGCGAGAAGATCTGCCCCTAGTGGGAGGTGGCATAGGGACGGAGCCTGCTGAATCGGCGAGGCTGCTGGCGGAGACATTCTACCCGGAGGACCTGGAAGGGGAAGATAATGCTGACCACCGCAACACAAGAATGCTGGCAAAGAAAATAAATGAGGGGGTTCATGATATTCACCATGACCCCCCATTTACGATGGTCGAACTGATGAGTGCGGTGGAAAGTTTCAACCCCAAAAAGGCCCCCGGGGCAGACGGTCACACAGCCGACATTTGCAGCCATGCCATACAGCAGGATCCGGACATGTTTCTTGCCCTTATGAATAAGTGCATGGAGCTCGGCCACTTTCCCACTGCCTGGAAAGAGGCAACCGTTATTATATTACGGAAACCGGACAAGGAGAATTATAATATCCCCAAAGCCTATAGACCCATTGGGCTCCTCCCTGTCATGGGCAAAATACTGGAAAAGATGCTCGTCTCACGGCTCAGGTGGCACCTCGTACCAAGGCTGAGCCACAAACAATATGGTTTTATGCCCCAGAGGAGCACCGAGGACTCCCTCTATGACCTAGTGCAATACATTAAAAACAAGATAAGAAACAAAAAACTTGTTGTAGTAGTATCACTGGACATAGAGGGAGCCTTCGATAGCGCCTGGTGGCCCGCGATAAAAACCCGCCTGGCCGAGGAGGGGTGCCCCTTGGGCCTGAGACGGATCTTTGACAGCTACTTGTCCGATCGTAAGGTCAAAGTTAGGTACGCCGGGGCAGAATTTGAGAAAGTCACCAACAAAGGATGCGTGCAGGGATCGATAGGGGGACCCATCCTCTGGAACCTGCTGCTGGACCCTCTGTTGAGGACGCTGGAAGAGCGCGGCGACTACTGTCAGGCGTTCGCGGATGACGTGGTCCTGGTGTTCGATGGCGACACCGCATTGGATGTTCAGAGGAAGGCAAACAGCGCCCTCGACTATGTTCAGGGGTGGGGTGTTAGGAATAAACTAAAATTCGCGCCACAAAAGACTCGCTCTATGGTGCTAACCAATAGATTAAAATATGACACCCCACACCTGAACATGGGCGGGAAGCCTATAGAGGTAGTGCCTGAAATAAAAATGCTGGGTGTCGTCATCGACAACAGGCTAACCTTTAATAGCCATGTCGCGGGCGTCTGCAGAAAGTCGCTAAACTTGTACAAACAGCTCTCCAGAGCCGCTCGAGTGAGCTGGGGCCTCCACCCAGAGGTCGTAAGAACGATCTATACCGCAGTAGTTGAACCGGTGATATTGTACGCGGCCAGTGTCTGGGCGCCGGCCGCGGAAAAGCTGGGAATTCGGCGCAAGCTGAACGCCGTCCAGAGGGTGTTTGCCCAGAAAATAACGAAGGCGTACCGCACCGTCTCCCTAAACTCGGCCTTGGTGCTGGCAGGGATTCTACCCCTCGACCTAAGGATCCGCGAAACCGCAGCCCTATATAAGACAAAGAGGGGGATATCACTGCCGGCACTGAAGGACCGGGAGGTGGAGCAGATGGTGAGGTACGCCGAAACGCCACACCCGAAAGACCATATGTGCCTGGGGTTCATAAACCTGGTGGACCGGAACGACGAAGAGAGGTACAAGTCGCAGGCAGTCAGGATATACACCGACGGCAGTAAGACCGACGACGGAGTCGGGGCAGCCATATCCTTGTGGATTGGCGAGTCCGAGACGAAGTCGATCGGTCTAAAACTGCCGTCATACTGCACGGTCTACCAGGCAGAACTCCTGGCCATATGTCGTGCGACGGAGGAGGCGGCAAAGGGCAAGCACCCCAGTTTCGGCATTTACAGCGACTCCCGGTCGGCCCTAGACACCGTTATCAACTCTCGCTCCCTCCATCCCTTAGCAGTACAGGCACGCCAAAATTTAAAGATCTGTTTGGCTCAGAAGAGGGAAATTTCCCTCTTCTGGATAAAGGCCCATGCGGGGCTGGAGGGAAACGAGAGGGCAGACCAACTTGCCAAAAACGCAGCCAAGGGGACGAAGAGGAGGCCGGACTACGACCTGGTGCCGGTCTCATTCGTCAAGAGACAGATCCGAATGGAGTCACTTGACGAATGGGATCGGAGATACCGGGAAGGTGAGACGGCCTCGGTCACTAAACTCTTCTTCCCCGAGGCAGTGGGCGCGTACAGGATCGTCAGGAAACTGGAGCTGGACGGGTTTTTGACCCAAGTACTGACAGGGCACGGCGGATTCTCCCAATACTTGACTAGATTCAAGTGTAGGGAGAGTCCGTCGTGTACCTGCGACCCTGGAGTGGAGGAGACAGTGGCGCACATCTTAACAGAGTGTCCAGCATTTGCAGGTGAAAGATACAATATTGAAAACATAATAGACATGCACATAAACACAGATAACATAAAACAGATCATCAAAGACGAAACCAAAAGAAACACCTTCTTGAAATACTGTAAAAAAGTAGCCAGTAAGATAATAGAAAAGAATAAATAGCATAAGAAAAGTATGATGGCGCAAGTATCGTAAGCATACATGCTACCACCATAAATAAAAATAAATGTATAAATAGAAATAAGTACAAACAGTAGTATTGTCAAAGAAATAGATGTAGATGTAATAGATGATTAGATAGTAAAATGTATATATAAGAGTTAAGAAATAAATAAATGAATGTGTTGTTGTAAACCCCCCTAGAATAGTAATATAGAATAATTAACAAATAAATAAAGACAGAGATCAGAATTAGAATAGAAACTCGGCAATCCCAGCCGAAAATGTATGAAAGAGAAGAATGATAGAAAGAATTGGGATGCTGAATGAAAGTGCGAGCGGAATAGATGAGAGAACTGGAATGGATGAGTCTAATAGCACAGACAAGGTCTGCGGCCACCATGCCGGAGGTAGAAGAATTTAAAAAAAAAAAAAAAAAAAAAAAAAAACCACTGACTCAAGCCCTACAGGTTCCAGACGTCATTGACCAGTTCAGTCGATTAAAGACTTGAACATAGCGCGGCTCTGCTTGCCCTAGCCTAGGGTTTCTAGGCAAAAAATTCATTCTCGACATTTAATCAAAATTAAAACGTTTAGACAGTGAAACCAGTAAGGGACGTTTTTTGGAAAAGCAAAAAACTATCCCGTGGTAGTTGGCGAGCGAACTGTCGCAACCGTTAAACTACCTTCTAAGTTTATATGTATATAAGTTAGTAGGGCTTGTGTATTTGTGTTATTTATATCTAGAGTTGTGTCTGTCTTATATGTTATACACTGTTTGTTATTTACATTAATTGTTGTATTGTCCGTAATTATTGACTATACACTTTTTACAACTTTTACAAGTTTAGATATTTTTAGTTAATTATACCATTTTAGTCAATTATTTCCTATAGTCAATTTAATTAATTCTAATAACAACAATATTAGCGAAATTTAATTTTATTTTTATAATCAATAATTAATTCTTTTATTTATTTTTTACAAACTTCAACCTCTGACAGTCCAACGCCCGACACGATGTATGCCACGGTTCGTACCCCTGCAAAGGTGCAAAAGAAGGTTGGCTCGCCACAGGAACCGGAACGCCAAAACCTTACACAAAATCTAGAAACGGAGAGGACCCCTCCCGAAGTCATCCCGGGAAGGGTCACGGCTGCTGCCACGGCGACTCCCTCCAAGCGTAGGGGATCGGCACAGTCGCGGGAGAGCAAAAACGCGACTGTGCCGATTCCCATCGACCTGTCAGGGAGCCCGCCTACGCCAAAGGTGTATCGCAGCCTTCTAGCCGAAGCTAGAGCGTGCCTTAATAAGGCAAAGCTACAACTAAGCTCATCACGTAATCTCCGTACTGATGTAAAAACTGATGTCACCTTTGCCCTGGACCGCCTTTACCAAATGGTAAAAACACTACATAGAGGGGAAAATGTCGGCGAACAGGAGAGGAAAAAGGAAGAGACCGGAATTGCAGAAGAGGCCAAACCCGCTAATGAAGATGTTTCGGCCAATATAATAAAGGAATTGGTAGGAGAGTTGAGGGAGCATAGGAAGGCGATATCGGAGTGCGAGCTCTATACACTCGCACTTACCGAGAAGCTTAAAACTGTGACCCCCCCAACACACCCCCCGCATGGAGCTTCGGAGGAAGGTGCTACCTACGCGTCGGTGGCGGCAAGAAAGAGAGCGCCTATTCCACCACCTCTGCACTCTGTCATTGTCTCATCGGAGGAGCCAATGGACACGAGTGGAGAGGTGGTGGAGAAGATAAGGGCGGCAGTAAACGCCAAAGAGACCGGTATCAGGATCGACAAAATCCGTAAGGTGCGCGACCAAAAGGTGGTCGTCGGCTGCAGCACAAAGGCGGAAGTCGATAACCTGGCCGGTCGACTGAGGGGTTCAACAGCTGGGCTAAAGGTCACGGAAGCTGTGCAGAAGGATCCCTTAGTGGTGTTACTGGATGTGTTAACATACAACACAGACAGTGACATCATTAAGGCGATCCAGAACCAGAATAAACACCTACTGGGAGATGTGCCCCCGGAGGAGGTCAGGGCTGAAGTCAGGTACAGAAAGCGAGCGAGGAACCCTCACCAGAACCATGTGGTTCTGCAAGTCTCCCCCAAAGTCTGGCACCGACTGGTCGAAGCGGAGCGGGTGCACGTGGATTTGCAAAGGGTGTGGGTGCAGGACCAGTCCCCCCTCATCCAGTGCACCAGATGTCTCCGCTTTGGCCATGGTAAGAAAATGTGCAAAGGGGAGACCGACCTCTGCTCGCACTGTGGTGGCCCACACCTCCGGGTGGACTGCACAGCACGGCCCGCTGGAGAGCCCCCCAGCTGCGTAAACTGCCGCCAAACAAAGACAGGGAAGCCTGACCACGACGCGTTCAGCGCCGAGTGCCCAGCCCGAAAAAAGTGGGACTCAATAGCACGATCCACAACGACGTACCGGTGCTAAAGTCCCACTACAGAACAACGAGACACCCGGGTCCAAACGCAAACATGCAGTCGCCCAAATTAACCTTCAGAGGAAGGAGCTAGCAACTAGTGAACTGATACTGGAGTCCGGAAAACGCAAGCTGGCCCTTGCGCTGCTCCAGGAACCGTATGTGGGTGGAGCTAAGAGAATGAGGAGCTACCGAGGAGCCAGAGTCTTCCAGTGTGAGCACCAAGACGGCGGAACGGTCAAAGCGGCGATAGCAGTGTTCGACAACGAACTAGACGTCACCTTGTACCCAAACCTTACCACTAACAACATCGTAGTGGTAAGGGTCCGCACTACCACCTGGGAGATGACCGTAGTCTCCTTATACTTTGAGCCAGACCTCCCAATACAGCCGTACCTGGAGCAGCTTGCGAGGATCAGCAGGGAGACCGGGACACACAGTATGCTAGTTGGGGGCGACTGCAATGCAAAAAATATATGGTGGGGCAGCCCAGTTACAGACCAAAAGGGCGAAGATACGTTAGGGACCCTATCGGACAGCGGATTGCAGGTGCTAAACGACGGCGACACCCCCACTTTTGACACTGTGAGGGGCAATCGAACGCTTAGCAGCTTCGTGGATATCACGGCATGCTCGCTGGATATTCTCGGCTTCGTGGAAGACTGGAAGGTAGAGTCGGGAGCCATTAGCTCGGACCACAACCTTATAACTTTTGATATAAGGCACGACAGGGGAAGGAGTATTCGCATTCAGAGAACCACCAGGATTTACAACACAAAGCGCGCCAATTGGAGTCAGTTTCGTCAGAAACTGACCCAATTGTTAACAGACCACAATTTAAATCCTGGTGCGATTCAAAGTATTAGCGAACATGCAGGCCTGGAAAAAGCAGTAGGTTTTTATAGCGAAGCTATCACAGCGTCCTGCATAAGTAGCATACCACCAAAGAAGAATGCGGAAAAACTTACCCTGCCGTGGTGGTCCGAGGAACTCGCCGAGCTGAAGAAAGAAGTCGCCACGAAGAAAAGAAGGATCCGCTGCGCTGCGCCGTCCCGAAGAGAGGGTGTCATCGCCGAGTACCTACAAACAAAAGAAAATTATGAAACCAGTGTAAAAAGGGCACAGACAAATAGCTGGAAAGAGTTCTGCGGGAAGCAAGATAGGGAGGGGGTATGGGAGGGCATATACAGGGTCATAGGTAGAACGGCGAAGAGGCAGGAGGACCTAACCCTGAAGAGCAATGGCGTATTCTTGAACCCTTCGGAGTCTGCGGCTCTCCTCGTAAACACCTTTTATCCGGAGGACTCAGAATCTTCTGACGATGAACACCATGCCACCATCAGAGCAGCTGCCAAGCGGGTAAACGACCGGGCCCATGATGAAAGCCATGACCCGCCGTTTACAGCGCGGGAACTCAAGGCAGCCATAGATGGGTTCAATCCGAAGAAGGCCCCGGGAGCGGACGGATTCACCGCGGACATCTGCCGTCAAGCCATCTACCAGGACCTTGACTTCTTCCTTGCCCTGGCCAACAAATGCCTCAGCCTCGGCCATTTTCCAACTCTTTGGAAACAGGCCACGGTTGTGGTGCTGAGGAAGCCCGGCAAGGAAGACTACACTAACGTGAAGGCCTATAGACCAATCGGTCTCCTACCTGTCTTAGGCAAGGTCCTGGAAAAGATGGTGGTGACGAGACTCCAGTGGCACCTGGTACCGCGACTTAGTACTCGCCAGTTTGGCTTCATGCCCCAGAAAAGTACGGAGGACTCCCTCTATATTTTGGTGAACCAAATAAAGGCGGAGATTAAAAAGAAGAAATTGGTAACCATTGTTTCACTTGATATAGAGGGAGCATTCGATAACGCTTGGTGGCCGGCCATCGTGACCAGACTGGCTGAGGAAAAGTGTCCAGTTAATATCAGGAGGCTACTGGACAGTTACCTTGACGGCAGATGCGTAAGGTTACGATACGCGGGAGAGGAATGCGCCAAAGCTACGAAAGGGAAAGGCTGCGTCCAAGGATCCATCGCCGGGCCGATCCTTTGGAATGTCCTCCTAGATCCCCTACTGAAGGGACTCCAGGAGATGGGAGTCTGGTGCCAGGCCTTTGCAGACGACGTGGTTCTACTATTCGCCGATGATGCGGCGTCGGGGGTGCAAACGCGGGCCAATGCTGCCCTCGCATATGTTATGAACTGGGGTGTCAAAAACAAGCTCAAATTCGCGCCCGCAAAGACTTGCGCGATGCTTGTAACGAACAAGCTGAAACATGACACCCCAAGACTGAGCATGGGCGGGGTCAGCATTGGTATGTCAAAAGAAATTAAGATTTTAGGGCTGACCATTGACGACAGGCTTAATTTTAAGTCGCATGTCGCCAATGTGTGTCGGAAAGCCCTAAATATCTACAAACAGTTGAGCAGAGCCGCCAAAATCACCTGGGGCCTGCACCCCGACATAGTCCGAATTATTTACATGGCAGTGGTGGAGCCCGTCGTCCTGTACGCGGCCGTAGCTTGGGCGCCGGCGACCACTCGTAAGGGAATAAGGAAGCACCTCGACGCGGTGCAGCGCGGTTTCGCGCAGAAGCTCTGCAAGTCCTATCGCACGGTCTCCCTGAACTCGGCCCTGGTGCTGGCGGGGATACTGCCTTTGGACCTCAGAATACAGGAAGCAGCTGCACTGTACGAGGCCAAGAAAGGGTCGTCTCCGATAGTATTAGGAGACCGGGAGGTAGAGCGTGTGGTAGGATTTGCAGAGTCACCGCACCCGGCTCTGCGTATGGAACTGGAGTTTCAGAACCTGACGGACCTGAGCCTGGTAAATCAAAGCGGTGCGCGGGATCTGCGGATATACACCGATGGCAGCAAGATAGGGGGAAAAGTCGGAGCCTCGCTATCAGTGTGAGATAGCGAGGCAGAGGCCAAGACACCAAAGTCCTTGATTTGGATCAATGCCCACGCCGGCTTTGAGGACAACGAGCGGGTTCTCACAGTACCTGCACAGGTTTAAGTGCAAGGACAGCCCGCCGTGCATCTACAATTCAGCCGCTACCGAAGATGTTCCTCACAATCTGTGCGAATGCTCCGTCTTCGCACTAGAAAGATTAACAGTGGAGCCTCGCATAGAGCGTGTTTTGCATAAAAATGAGGAATAAAAGGGAGCGGGGGGGCGGGGGGTATCGACTACGCAACAAAAATTATGTAAAAATTTATAAAAAGAAATATATAACTATACTACTCAATAAATATTTAGAAATCACCAACATTAAATTACTTTCCTTATGAAATACTTCAATCTAAAATCAAATTCAAAATTCGCAAAACAGGTCTCCGTGCAATTCTAGGCCGGACACCACACGGCATACCTATATCTTAATAGTTTTATAATAAGTTTTACCTATATCTTAATTAATTGTCTTTGTAGTGACTAAACTAGGTGTCTAATTTTTACAATAGTCTTTATTCTCCTCTGATATCAGATTGTGAAAAATCTAACAAGACGGTCGGTCTAGGGGCAAATGGGACTAATTGATCAACGTGCCCTTTGAGGAAAGGTTTTGGTCTCATTTTCATCATCATCATCGTCATCATCTATCATCAATTCAGCTAAACTCGGATTAGGCATGGATTATCGTCCAGCGGATTTTAAGGCGAGTACATACATACATACATAAACTCACGCCTTAAATCCCCGCAGGGGTAAGCAGAGTCTACAGACCGAGACCACTATTTTGCGTGATCCTGACCCTGTGCATTCAATGCACTAAAACGGGTCTCTGC
>DWPI01000002.1:0-12579 GCA_018251635.1 Drephalys kidonoi | reverse complement strand
TAATATAATAACGCATAGGTCAAGTATATTCTAAATGTACGTATGTTATAGTAGTATATGTAGATTACAGGTGTAAGGATGGATCCTGTGAAATGAAGATTTTTAATAATTTTTTAAATTGTATTAGGGATATACTTTCTTTAATATTTTTTGGTAATTTATTAAAAAACTGTGCACCTTCATATAAAATTGTCTTTTTACCGTATTTAGTTCTAGGAAATGGTAGGTAAATATTATGCGCATTTCTAGTATTTAATTTATGTATATCGATTTTTTTCTGGAACATTATTTCAGAGTTTACTTCTTTGTTTATAATCTTTCTTATTAGAATGCATGTATTAGAGATATATATTTGTTTTATGTTTAAAATTTTAGTTTCATTGTAGATTTTTGCCGTCGATGTTAAATAGTTATAGTGAAATAGGGTTTTAATTATTTTATTCTGAGCAACCTGAACCATATGTAGATTTGATTTTGCAGCACATCCCCATACCTCTATTAAATATTCAAGGTGAGGTTTCACAAGAGAGTTATATATTAAATACTTAACTTCACGTGACAAACAACCGGCGATGTTTCGTAGCAATCCACTTAATGATTGTAATTTTGATCTGATATGCTCTAAATGCGGTTTCCAAGTTAAGCCACTATCCAGTATCAGTCCCAAATATTTTTCAGAGTTCTTATTTTTCAGAATTTGTCCATTTATACTAAGATTCTTATGAAGTTCGACTTTTTTCTGAGGTGTGGCAAAAATGACATAACTTGTCTTCGAGATGTTTATGGTCAGTCGATTAACCTGGAACCACAAATTGAGTTTATCAAGGTCTGATTGAGCATCTTTTATTAATTGATCTATACAAGGGCCAAAATAAAACAAACATGTATCATCAGCATACAGTGATAAATGACCATTGAGTCCAATATCACTGATACTATTAATATAAATTAAAAAGAGTAACGGACCAAGGATCGAGCCTTGCGGTACTCCGCATATTATTGGACGCGCCGTGCTTTCTGAACTACCGATTCTGACAACCTGATATCGCGAACTGAGATAGGACTTCAAAATTTTGTGAGCATTTCCTGTGATACCATTATGTGTTAACTTTTGTAGTAATATGCTGTGGCTCACTGTATCAAACGCTTTTTTTATGTCAATAAAGACACCTAGTGCTATATCCTTCCGATCAATATGTGTTTTAATTTTGGAGATAAGATCAATAGTTGCAGATAATGTGCTAGACTTAGGTCTAAATCCATGTTGTCTATTAAAGAGAAAGTTAATTGAAGTCAAGTAAGAATCAAGTCTGCTATGAATAATCTTTTCATAGATTTTTGAGACAACTGGCAATACCGATATTGGTCGATAATTCCCAGGATCACATTTGCGGCCCGATTTATAAATGGGACAGACCTTGGCAATCTTTAGATTGTCAGGGAAAATACCATTTTGCAAACTAAGATTAATACAGTTGACAATATCATTTGTGATTAGGTCTTTCAAACATTTGATGCATTTTGTACTAATTCCGTCGATCCCTGTGCTTATATTTAAATTTAGTTTATCAATAATTTGAACTACTTCGTCTTTCGTACATGGATCAAAATCGGTTAGCTGGTTATCCGGAGATTTTATTAGAGCAAGAGTACTGACAGTTATGTAAGGTAACTGAGGTATTTGAGCCATCAGTTTACTTCCTACGTTGGAGAAGAATTCGTTAAAACTCTCACAAATTAATTGCTCTTCTGTAATTATTCCTTCTGGGGTTTCAAGTTTAGAAGGAGCATAGCTATTTTTGATCTTATTTTTTGACAATGTATTAATTAAGTTCCACATCTTAAGTGGTTTATTTACACAATTCAGAAATGCATTTTTATAATAGTTGTTTTTACAGGTCTGTATTTTTTCACCTAGCTTATTTCGTGTCATTATAAAATCGTTTTTAATATATTCATCATTTGGGTTCTTTTTATGTCGGTTATGTAAACTATTTTTAAGATTTATATCATGTATTATATTTTTATTAATCCAATCATTTTTTGGCAAGTTTAAAATTTTTGATTTAACTACTTTAGACTGACGTATACATTGTTTTAGGGTAATATCAAAGCATTCATAAGTCTTTATTTCTGCACTAGTTTTTGTATTTTCCATGGTTTTATATAATTTAGGGTAATCAATCGCTTCGTAATATGTTTTAGTCTTAATAAATGGTTTGATCTTTTTTGCTTCAAGGTAAATCTGTCTATGATCTGACATACTTGAATCTATAACAGCAAAATGAAAGGTTCTATCATGTAGGTTGGTGCAGACATGATCAAGAATAGTTTTTGTATTTAAACCTTCCCGGGTGTAATACGTTTCTTCTTCTTTATTCATTAATGTGTATCCATTCTCCAATAACATCCCTTTATAATTTGTGACATGCGTTGTTGTGCTGAGGAGGTCTAGATTGAAGTCACCGAAAACAACGGCTCTGTTCCGTTTTTCTAGTTGTTGTGAAAATGTTGCCATAAAACTGGCATGGTTGGTATCTCCAGGTTTGTAGATTACTCCGATATCTAGAGCGAGTCGGGGTAATTTGATCCATAAGTAGTTGTTTCCATCTTTGTATATGTCTTCACCGTGAGAGTGCTTTATACTATTATGCGCGTATATGGAAACACCGCCTCCTCTGATATCACTTCTATAGCTATAATAGTGCGTATAATTTTGTAAAGATAATCTATGTGCTTCCATCTCCGACTTTATCCATGTTTCCGCTAGAAGAATGATATGTATAGTGTGCGGGAAAGCTTTGAGTATGCACTGAAGTTCCTCTATTTTTCCTGATTTAACTAGGCTTCTTACGTTGGCATAGAAGAATTTAAGAGAAGTTCTGTTCAACAGTATATCCGAATATTTAATAACTTGTTGGTATGACACTAGATCTTCGTTAGGATTGTCTATGTGGGCTTTAGAGTTGTGTTGCTGATCAAGTTTTTTGAACGAAGTTTTACTATTTTGGGCACTCCATTATAGTATTTAATTCCAATATCAGTCTCTCCTTCTGATTGACGCTTTTGCAGTAGAACTTTTAGTTCTTTTAGATAATTTTGTTGTTGCGGAGTCTGGTCGGCATATATTTTAACATCTTGTGTTTTATTTTTGTTGCGTAGTAGTTGTTTACAAGTAAAACTTGTTTCGAAGCACACCTTTAGTGGGCGTTGCTTTTCTGGGTCGTACTTGCCAAGGCGCATAGTTTTGATAGGTTCAGCGCAATCAGGATAAATTTTCTTAAGAATTTGAGTAGCTGTGTATTTCTCTTCGCTAATGCGATCCGAGAGGATAGATGACATAGGCTCTTTTAAGCCAACTATAATTATATTTTTTTCTCTCTGTGCTCGATCATAAAGCTCTGTAGCTATGTCTTCACATACCATATGTGTTGATTTCGATGTGGGAGTTTCATGTTTTATTTCTTGCAATCCCGACTCTAAACCTTTAATCTTTACATCATGTACTTGCTGCATTTCTTTGATACTCGTTATCTCTAATTTCATGTCCTGTTGTTCTTGACTTAATTCCGCAATAGATATTTTAAGGGAGCTCACTTCTTCACGTATTACTTTAGTCATATCTGCATGTAATGAATTCATTTTATCATCCTGTTTTTTGTCGAATTCGGTGAGAAAACTCATTATTTCTTTACGAAAATCTAAGATCTCTGCCTTTACTTCGTCATCTCGGTCGCACTGTTTTCTTTTAGAACGCAACGTAACATGCGTATCTATATTTTCTTTCATCCGAGATAAGTCCGGTGTGCTGCCGGCACGAGCGGCCGCTTTGTCCGGTGATCCCAGTACATTCATAATAGAAAAGAAATTGTGAGTTGAATACGTACGGCAATTAGAGCGGTTGTGGCGTGCACTGCTAGACTGTTAAGACTGTTTCTGTCTCATACACTCTTAGCGTAAGTTTCGTATGCGGATTGTAAGTTGCAGAATAATCGACTGACAAACACTGCACTTTAACGTAGTTGCAATAAGATTGTAATTTATTTTAGTTAACTATGAACTTAGTAAATAGAAATATTATTTTAGCGACGCGTCAGCTCGGCATGCTCGCCAGCGCCGAAATTTAATTAGTGGATCTTAACATTTATGTAGGGGATATTTATTAGGTAGGTAAGAAGTCCCCTACCTGCCAAAGGCATCTAGTGCTTAAATAACTCGTGGTTACTGTACCATAAGAGAGAGTATTTAATTGCAAAGTTTGAAGAGGCCTTTTCTCTCCACAAAATAAGTTGCAAATTTCGATGCTCATTATTTGCAATTAGCACTTGTCTATAAAACTTATCAATATCCCCTGTAAGTACATATTGATATTGACGGGCTCTAATTATAATGGAAAAAAGAGAATCTTGGATGTGAGGTCCCTTTAGTAAAATATCATTTAGCGAATACCCTGAGGTGGTAGGTGCAGAACCATTAAAGACAACACGCAATTTCGTCGATTCGCTATTTTCCTTCACAACAGCATGATGACTTAAAAAATAAAACGTATCTGCTTTAGTGTTAGGTAATTTAGATAAATGCCCCAACATTTCATATTCACGTATAAAATCTACATATTTTTGTTTTAACTCAGGATATTTTTTGAATTTCCTTTCCAAATATAAAAATCGTTTCTTAGCTAAACTATACGAATCGCCAAGGCAATCAGGAGAGTCCTTTAGGGGCAACTCAACACAAAATCTACCTGACTTTAACCGGTAAGTAGTATTTTTAAAAATTTCTTCACAGATTTGATCCTCTGCATTTAAGAAAGACTTTTGTGGTAGCTTTTCAAGCGACCAAAATTTTTCCAACATTTCGTCTAAATTATCAAATTTTTGAGTAATATTAGAAACCATGGTATGATTACAATTAATATTTTTTTGACCTTTGGATTTTGTGTAATTTATGGGGCCACCGATTAACCAACCCAATTTGGATAAAATTAGCTTTGGATTATTAGGACCTAACGAAAATTGATTAGTTTCGAGTACGTCCCAAAATATGTCTGCACCAATTATTATGTCAATCGGTGCGGGCTGGTCGAATTTAGGATCGGCCAACCTAAGATTCCTTGGTATCTTTAGGTTCCTGATGTCAATTAGAGACTTTGGAATATCTCCTGTCAATTCATCAAGAATAAAGCAAGACACGGTTGTATTATACTGTGTGGCCAACGAATTTATTTGAACAATACAACTTTCACTAACGTTATTATTCGAAATGTTTCCGATACCAATAACTGTGATGGTATTAATAGGATTCGTTTTCAATCCCAACCGTTTTTGTAGAGATCTAGTCACAAACGAAGACTGGCTGCCACAATCTAACAAAGCACGCGCTTGTACAAAGTCGTTCGTGTCAGGATTATGAATCTTAATAAAGGCTGTGGAGAGAATAACCTGAAGAGAAGGTACAATGTTGCTACACTCTTTAGAAAAATTTACAATGGTTTGACTCATTTGTTTTGGCTCATGTAATAATGAGTTATGTTTTTCTTTGCAGCCTCGTTCCCGACAAGATCCCATACGACAGTCACTTACTGGGTGTCCCTGTCTAAGGCAATTAATACATAATTTATATTTATGAACGTCAGCCATACGCTCTTCAATATTTTTCGCTTTAAAAGTCGGACAATCATATATCTTGTGATTGTCACTACAAATAATACATAAAAATCCAGTTGTATTTTGAAAGTTACTCGCAAACGATTTAGTTTGATTATTATTTATTCGATAAATGTGATTATGATTTTTACTGGGAAAATTTTGTTGGTGATTGTTGGATGATGTTTTTACGAGTGAGTTTTGTTTATTATTTGAATAATTTATTAATTTAGAATTACTATCATTTCGAGTGCGATTTAAGGCTTCAATTACGTCCGCGCGATCCGTTAAAAAATCCATAAAATTATCTAATGTAGGTAAATCAGGTAAACCATTACGAGTCTCTTCCCACTTCTCAAGAGTACGGCTATCCAATTTTGAAGACAACATATATATTATAAGAATGTCCCAATGAGTAGTAGGTTGATCCAAACTGGACAACGCCCGCAAATTCTTAGTCACGTGATCCACGAGGAAACGTAATGATTTTTCAGATTCGCGAATGACAGCCTGAATATTAAATAAGGCTTTCAAATGATGATTGACCAGTAACCTTTTATTGTCGTATCGCTTTAGCAATAGACTCCAAGCAGTAACATAATTATCTGAAGACACCTCCAAATTGGAAATGATTCGCGCTGAATCGCCTTCAAGATATGAAATCAAATAATGAAATTTTTGAATAGAAGACAGACGATCATTATTGTGTACTAAAGATAAAAATGTATCACGGAAATCGAGCCAGCGGAAGTAAGCACCATCGAACTTTGCAACTTCAATTTTTGGCAATTTAACACCTATTTCCAGATGACTAGAACCACAGTGCGCGTGAGAGTCTCTACGAGAACGCTCTAAACTTTGTTTATTTTTATTTAACAAATCGTTGGCCCTAGCCATCAATTTAACTATATCACGCTCAAAGAGGTCCCGTTCATCAATTTCTTCATCGATTTTTTCATAATTTAGAATCTCGATCTGACCCTGCACGTCTTCAAATTTTGAAGACAACAACTCGAATTTACCAAGTTTAAGAGTTAATTCTGCACATTCCAAATGCTCTAAATCATCTTCCTTTTCAATTAATTCGTCAAGATATTTCTTAAATTTGGTAATTTGACCCTTTATTGAACTTCGCCTAACTTGTAATGTTCTTAATTCTTCAATTTTTACAGACATACTTACGGTAGGTAATATTTAATACGGTAGGTATATATTAAGTAATATATAAATAAAATAATAGGTGGTTATTGTAGGCACCACAACTTATAACTTTTTAGTAATGTATGTATATATATAGTATTGTATTTATTATGTAATGTAATATTTAAGAAATCTAAATGGACTGCTATCTTTAATGTGGCTATTCATACATTACCGTATGTACGTGGTTTGTTATTAATTAGACAAAGCTCAATATACGAATTTAAGTATTAAATATTATAATCTCACGTTCCTTTGGCGGGCTCTTCGAACAAAACTAGTGGACTCGAATGACAGCGGCACCCACGGCTGATGTAACAAGATCCCGCTTATCAACGTCCCTTGACTTACAGTGAAGTAGCAGACGAGCCCCCGTTTCCCTGGAATTGTTCGGCGAAATAGGTTTAATTTTTTTAAATTTATTAAATTATTATTATGATTGTAACCAACTTTACTTGTTGGTGTATTAAATGCTCAATGTAATTGTACGTTGTTATTATTTTAGGTATATTATAATTTACTTTACAGGAGGAGAATACATTAAATAGTTTACGTCAATTGTGCAATAGCTAAACAGATTAAATTTTAGCACATTCTTAATGTTATGTATGTAATAAGGATAATTTAATAGACAGAAAATTATATCTTTAGATGGTAGATTTTTGGAATTGGATTTTAAAAGGATTAGAGGAAGGGCACTTAACTTTCATGGAATCTTCATATGGTGTGAAGCTTTGGGTGCTCCACTGGGCCAACAAGCGTCCAAATTGTTCTGATACACTTCCAATATCCAAGATTCCGCCTTCTTAAACAATGTATGTTACGTGGCTTCGTAGGTTACGTGGCTTCGTTTCTTCCAAGCAGAATAATTAATATAGTACTCAAATCTCGCTGTGTACTTTTGATTTGCACTTATGTATGTGTCCTGTCACGGTCGCCAATGTTAATTCTTTTGTGGAATTAATGAGTTTTTGCAAATAAATACGTTTAATATGAGGATAGACAATTTATTTCGTATATTTAGTTGCAAGTAAGTCAACGAGAATATAAAAGTAACATTTTTCAAGACGGTGATCACAAAAATAAAAGTGTACAATTTTAGCGTAGGTAATTTAAAAACTTATGTGTAGATATTGCATCTAATTATGCAGCAGGCGCTGCAACATCCTGCCCCCCGTTGAAAAGCAGAATTTTCAACCAGCTGAAGCATCATCTTCATTTGTTAAGGGGCAAAGTCGAACTAGCGATCGACGAACACAGCCGCGGGTAGTAGTAACATCAGCAACACGACTAATTCCGTCCGGTCCTGGGTATAATTTAGATATTCTTCCTAAAGGCCAGTATAGAGCAGGAACGTGGTCTTCTCGCATAAGAACCAAATCACCAATTTTTAGGCTGTTCGTATTGGACTTCCATTTTTTACGGAGCTGCAATTCGGCAATATATTCCTTTTGCCACCTTTGGAAAAAATGCTGCCTTAGCTTCTCTACTCTAGCGTATCGCTGAAGACTAGCTTCCTTCTCTTCTAATAAATTGGGTGACGCCATTGCGGTCAATTGCCTTCCAATAAGAAAGTGCCCAGGAGATAGGAAAAGGAGGTCATTTGGAGAAGAAGAAAGGGGACACAGAGGACGACTGTTTAAAATAGCTTCTACTTGTGTAAATAATGTACCCAACTCCTCAAAAGTTAAATGGGCGTTTCCCATTACTCTACGAATATGGTATTTCGCTGATTTTATCCCGGCTTCGAAGATCCCGCCAAAATGAGGTGTGTAACTAGGCGAGAAGATAAAATGAATGCCTTCTTGAGAGGCAAGATCAGAAAGAGATTCTGAATTTAATTTTAAAAAGTAACTTAATTCTTTTGCAGCGGCTCTAAAGTTGCCTCCATTGTCACTGAAAATCTCGTAGGGCTTACCTCGCCGTGCAACAAATCTACGTAGACACATCATAAACGCATTTTTAGATAAATCGGATACTACTTCTAAATGGATACATTTAAACCTTAAGCACACAAATAAACACATATAGGCCTTCTGTAATCTAGCACCGCGTCCTATGCGATTAATAATATGAAAAGGACCAGCGAAGTCGACCCCTACCGAAACAAAAGGAAAATCAATGTTTACACGTTGAGAAGGTAAATCTCCCATTTTGGGTTGAAGGACTTTACCCTGCACCCGTCTACAACGAATACATTTATGTACAATTTGTCGAGCAAGGTGACGTCCGTTTATTGGCCAAACAGATTGACGAACAGTCGCTAATAATAATTGCGGCCCAGCATGGAGATTTCGTAGATGTTCTCGCTCAAATAACAATTTTGTTAAGTGATGGGATGAATCCAATAAAATAGGATGTTTATTTTCATAAGAATAATTAGAAGAATCGATTCGACCACCAACTCTAATTAATTTATCGTTATCCACAAAAGGCGACATAGATAACAATTTTGATTTAGGATTTAAAGGTCTACTTTTACTTAGTAAAATGTAATCCTCAGAGAATGATTCCCTTTGAGCAAGTAAACATAAATATTTAAATGAATCATTCAATTCTTGTACAGATAAGTGGCCTGTTACTTTATTAAATTTTTTGCAATTATATATGAATCGTTTAACGAATGCTAATATTCTTTGTATTTTATTAAGAGATGAGTATTTTTTCAAATCAACTATAGGTTCAATTTTGGCTATAGATAAAGACAAAGATTTCATTTCCGGTAACTCCACAACGGGTCGAGGTAGGGTAGGCCACTCGCATTCATCCTTATACAAAAAATTAGGACCTGACCACCACAACTCTGAATCACGAAGTTGAGTAGCATTCATGCCTCTGGAAATCAAATCAGCTGGATTAACATCAGTGGGTACATAGCGCCATGTGAATTGTCCTGAAACCTCTATAATTTCAGCGACTCTATTAGCAACAAATGTTTTCATCTTACTAGAATCGCTGGTAAGCCAGGAGAGCACGACACTAGAATCGCACCAGTGTATTATACGAGATGGTCTATGCCTGATAGTTTCAACAACACTATTTGACAATCTGGCAGCAAGCAATGCTGCACACAGTTCCAACCGGGGAATCGTCACCGGCTTCAGTGGACTGACTTTAGATTTAGAACATAGGAGACGTACCATGACCTTATTATTTTGATCAACACTTCTCATATAAACACATGCACCATAAGCATGCTGTGATGCATCACTAAAACAGTGCATTTCTAAAATCTTTGGAGATTCGCACAAAACCTTTCTAGGAATATGAAACGTAGAAAGAGCAGTTATATTGGTAGCAAATTCATACCATAATTTTTTGATTTCGTCTGGAACAGGCACATCCCAATCAATTTTTAGTTGCCACAGTCGTTGTAGCATCATTTTAGGCTGTATTATACAAGGACTGAGCAAACCCAGTGGATCAAAAATCTTAAAAGAATCTGATAGTATGGACCGCTTTGTAATACTTTTATTTATAGTTGGAATTTTAAATGGATGATATTCTGAACATTTTAAAGATCCATGTAAAAGGTAAAACCCTTATGAATTTTTATATGGGACGAAGAATTTTATGCGAGTCTCCGTCAAATATGCCCAGCGGCCAAATGTACCTTGCGACGTGAAATGGTTCGGAGTTGTCTATTTCTATCCGCCTCATACACTTAAACGATTCCTTTTTTGTCCTCAGAAACACATTATAAGTTGATGAGCGCCGGAAGATATCTTAGGGTACATTAAATGTTTTATATTTCTGCCTTTTTCCTTGCTCTACGAAAGTGGAAATAATTTTGAAAAAATACTCGTACATAAATTGCAGGTGAAAGAACTTTTCTTACTTGATTTGCAGCGAAACCTTGGCTATACTTATTTCTATCTTATTGGTTGCTAAGGTGGGCAAACTTCTCTTGTAAGTTTTCTTATAATTTAGTACCACTTTACAAGTATGTAGTTGACCACCTATGTCGATGAAACATCATTTATAATCGCGCCTGTAATCAAAATAATGTCCTATTTGGTGTTGATTACAGATGGTATCTGTGACAGCGACCACTCAGTAAAATATGGCAGAACTCATAACGCAGAGGTCCCCTGCACTTAGAATACGCCGTAAAGTAATTGTTTTTTTTGTTGAAGTAATGAAGGTGAAGTAATTGTAAAGTAACGGTCCTGTCGATCCCCAGCGAGACAGAAATTTGGGTGCTGAATTTAAATTTCTGATCTCGGCCTGGGTGTTTGTGTTCTTGTCTTTGTGTGTTTTCCATGGCACCCACGACACAGGGTATCCTAGTCTGGGGCTAGTAGTGTGTAGTGTTATTTATTTATTATTAATATTTATGAAGGCATATTATCCCCAGGAAGGGAGACACCTTCCAAACGAAATATCACGATGTGATTATTGGTAACATTAATATTCAATATCTGCTTTAAATATATATTTTTAATCTGTTACTGCATACTTGACATTCTATAATTTTTATCTGTACTCTTTCTCTTTGGCAACAAACGCCGTCAGCCATTCGCGCGTATTTCTTTTTTTCAACCTAGAACCAAGGAATAGAAACTTCTACAGCGATAAAAGTCAGGTAAGCAGATTTACTTACGACCGTATACTTGTATTTTATGCGCATTTTACCCTATTTTAGCTGCAACTGGCTCGCCGTTTCTCTGTTTTTATTTCGGATACACCAAACCGGGAAACAAATACAAGAAGCCAAGGCGATCTTGCAACAGGCCGACAAAAACTGTAACCTACAAACTACGTCTTGAGCAAGCATCCGGTAGGCCAATCGAGCTAATATACTGGCCGGTGTACGCTGACCCTTCCGCAGCCAAGCGTTCCCCCCCGACTGCTCTACATTTATTTAACACGCGACGGGGGGCAGGGTTCAAGTAGAATTGGTTGCCTTAATACTGTTCGGTAGGTACAGGCGACCAGTGTAACTAGATCCTAGATACAGTATGACGTTGTCCTGTTGTCGGGCGGTCACAAAGGTGAGCGAGGGGGGGTGGAGCTCAGGTTATAGTGTTCGAGCGTCAACGAGCATGTCACTTGAGCATATTACAGTTTAATCGGGACTTCCTACTTACGTCCCAGCGCACAGATTTGTTCCATTTTAAATTCGTCCGTTTGATTTTAGAACTGGACCTCTGTGTGACCAGTTGACATTTTTGAAGTTATATTTCTTTTTGCGTGTTAGGAAAAATGTTGAGAGTAAATTTTTACGATGCGCGCGCACACCGACGAAAACTCATATAATGATAGGGATGTCGGAAGTGAAAAAATATCGATATATCGATGTTATAATAAAACTTTCTTTCAATGTATTAAATAGCTTTTTTTCTATGATTAGTGTCGTTTTCTCTACAAGCATAGGATAACTTCACTAATACTTTTAACACAGTCGACCACAATATATTGCTATCCATCTTGTCTTATTTGCGTTTTTCTCCTACGGCTCTAGCATGGTTTACAAATTATCTTCGCGGCTGCCAACAGGCAGTCTGTTTAGGTCAGGACTGTTCGAGGTGGGCTGAGCTGAAGAGTGGCGTGCCGCAAGGCGGTATATTATCTCTTATTATGTTCTCTCTTTTTATCAATTCTATTACTTCTACTGTCGATTGTTCGTACCATCTGTACGCAAATGATCTACACTTATACTTGCAAGCTAATGTAGAGGATCTAAACAGAGCTGTTAGTGAAATGAACGTACATCTAAAGTTTTTACTGGATT
>DWPI01000001.1:0-13790 GCA_018251635.1 Drephalys kidonoi | reverse complement strand
TTTTTTTTTTTTTTTTTTTTTTTTTTTTTTTTTTTTTTTTTTTTTTTTTTTTTTTTTTTTTTTTTTTTTTTTTTTTCCACAGACTTGATTTTTCGTCCGTGCCCTTTTTTACTTTATTTTTATTTTACATGCTTTTTTTTTTAATTTTATTTACAAATATAACATATGCTCCGATTATAATTTTGGTTTTGTTGCAACTATGAAGTTATTGATTATTTAATTACAATTTTTGAGTCTCTACGTTACTTACAGTGAAAATTTCTAAATTTAATTAATTATAACTTAAAGTTATGATGTGCTTGTGAGGATTGGTTCGTCATTTGCGGTGTAGTGCTTTTTCGATGACTACGAAGTCCCTGTGGCTGATGGCGGTTGACAGGTTGTAGTCATCTATTTCTTTCGTTGTTGCTTCTATGGCGCTCTTAATGAAGTATCCAATGGCATCGTCGCTTTCGTCTGTGTAATAGGTGCAGTTGCCCTTGTGTCTAGTTATGGCTACGACTGCGTGAGATACGCTGTCGTGCACTTGGCACTTCTTTGGCTTCGTCTGCAGGATGACTACCTTTTCGTAGGTGAGTCCCTGTGCTTCATGGATAGTGAGGATGCGTGATCCTTCGCCCGATCCGCATCCTGCGTGACCCAGTGCCTGTTTTTCTGCTTGTGTGTGTACTAGGAATAGGGTGTTGTTGGCTGTCATTTCTATTTGTGCACCGGTGTAACTCGTCATGTTCAGGGAGTGGGTCTTTTGGCTCGACGAGTAAATGCCATTGTATACTTCTCTTAGCGCGTATGCGACGTCCTTCGGGTTTCGGTGGGTGCAGAGGAGTTCTTCGTCTACTGATGCTAGGAGATTAGGACGCTGGTACTCTAGCTCGAAGAGATTTTCGCGGTCGATGTAAGGTAGTTGGTTGATGTCGCCTATGAGTGCAATTTTATCGGCTCCAGATAGTCGGGCCGCCATGACAATTGCTCCAAAGTGGTTCATTAGGGCTTCATCTACCACCAGACGTGTTGCTGGTTCTTTGACTCCGTTCACGAGGATCGAAGCCATTGTCCGTATGCTCTTCTTACCATCGACTCCTTTTCGGTTCGCGAACTTTTCTCTTAGGTCCTTTGCTCCTTCGCATGTGGTGGTGGTTATTAGGTCTCCTTCCTCGGGTTTGACGTGTTTTACAATCCATGTTGTCTTCCCGCAACCTGGGACCCCGTTTACCCATGTTATTTCGGGTTCTGTCCAGGGTTTCCCTGATCTGCTGTCTTCCTTGAGTCCTTCGATTGCTTCTGCCATCTTCAGGATCTTGGTGTTCAGCATGATCTCGGTGCACTTGGCCGTGACAACAATGGAGTCGTCTGGTGGGGTGTTGAATTTCGGTGGCCCTGCTTCGGCTGTTTTTTCCTCGTTCAGGGTCACGAAGCCTCCTGTCGTGTTGTATGCCGCCATGTGAGTGCCCATTTTGCCGTGGAGTACTTGGGCGCTCTCGTTGTCATAGATGGCGGCGTCGGCTTCTTCGAGGAGTACATTTAGGAGACCTAGGTTCTTATTTTCGAAGGCTTTTATGATTTTCCTACACGACTCGAGATGTACTTCCTCCGTTGCTCTTGTTATTGCTAGAAATTCTTGTAGAGCGTTGTACATATGCTCGAGTGTTGTGGAAGCTTTTATTAGCTTTGGTCTGCTCACTAGTCCCATGTCCGCTCTTGTCCTCTCCCTTTTTGGTTGGCTTTTGGGGGGAGGATCGGTTCTTAGGAAAGCCTTTATTGCTGCTCCGGTTTTGGCAGCGCTGTCTGGATTCCTTGGATTTCTGGTGAACGTCGATTGAATGACATCTAGGAGCTTCCCTGTTGTTGTTGCTAGTTCTACCTTCTTTGTTATTTTGGTTATCTCTGCTTCCTCTGCGTTCGTTTCCCTTGCGGCTCTTCTGTCCTGTAGTCTTTCGGAGCCGCTTTTGGGTTGTGTAGATGGTAGCAGCTCTGTTTGGTTGTTTGTGTTTCGTAGTGTTGTGGGTCGGGGTTTCAAGTAGTTTAGGTTTTCTCCTCTGTTTTCGTATACTATTAGCTCATGTTGTTTTGAGGCTTTCAGACAGCCGATGCGATCTGCCAGTTCGCCTTTGGCGTACTCCACGTTCATCGCGTCGAGGCTGATTGTGCGCGATGTTTCTTCCACGATGGTTTCCTTTGATAAGATGGACAGGAGATGGTTAGCCTTTGCGAATGGGGTTTCTTCGTCCCAATCGAGTAGAAGAACCGTTTTATTTTTGATTCTTACTATTCGGCATTTTTGGTTCTCTACCCATACCGCTGGCATCGCGTTGTACATTTTGCGCTTCATCGTGGATTTTGTGGTACTGCCGTTTAGTAGGCTTGCTAGACCAGGTGATATTGCAACTCTGTTTGGATTTTGGGCGTTGCTAAAGCTGATGCCGAACCTTTCTTTATTGTTGTCCATAAAGAGTGAGGTTGGTCTTAGTCGCAGTTGAGGTGTTCCTTCCTCCGCGCTATGTATCAGCTGTTTGATGCTTATCTCTGGTCTGTTGGCTTCGTTGTCTGATTTGTGTGTGGTTTCCGCGTGTGGGTTTGTGGTGTTTGGAGTTTCAAGTCCTGTTTGTCTTTGTTGTAGCGTGCTGTTTCTTCTAATCGCTACTTTGAAGGTTTTACTCACGAAGTCGAGCAGTATGGGTCTGGTTTGGTTATTTGCTAGGGCTTCCGGGATGTGGGGTCTAGTGATTTTCTGCCCTATGAGGCTCTCCATGTTGTGGCGTGCGTGATCGAAACGAGGGCAGTCAGTGACGATGTGCCAAACTGTTTCCGCCACGTTTGGGTCGCATTCGCATCCCGGGCTTTCCTTAAGCTTGAACCTGTACAGGTATTCTGCTATGCCTCCGTGTCCTGTGAGGAATTGGACTTGTTCAGGAGTCCATTTTGTGCTTCTGGCTAGGCGGTATGCCAGGTTCACATTTGGTAGGAGTTCCTTTGTTATTGAGCCTGTTGTTGATGTTTGGTATCGGTCCTGCCACTTCAGGACCGACTCCTCTCGAATTTTTCTTTTAATGGAGGACAAGGGAATTTTGTTGTAATTGTGGGTGGCGTTATTCTGGGCTGCTGACTTTGCGAGTTCGTCGGCTCTTTCGTTTCCTGCAGTTCCGACGTGCGCTTTTATCCAGAATAGCTTCACTTCCCTCCCTTGTGTTTTTAAGTGGTGAATGTTTTCTTTTATTTCTGCTGCTAATGGATGGCTTGGTTTCGGACGTTTCAATAGTTCTAGTGATGATCTTGAGTCACTTAGTATGTGATACGTTTGTGAGTTGCTGAGTCTTGCCATTTTCGTTGCTTCTTTTATTGCGTAGAGTTCCGCTTGGAACACTGAGCACGATGGGTGTAGGCTGAATGTGGCTTTTTTAATTTCTTTTCCTTCTTCCCACCACGTTAGTGCGGCTCCGGTCTTGTTTTCTATTTTACTGCCGTCTGTGTATATGTGGGGGGGTGTGTTTGGGAGGTTTTTTGGATTCTCCAGGAGATCGTAGTTTATTTCTGTCCAGGATGAAGGGTGTTTTAGTTTCTTGTGGCATATGTTCATCTCTAGTTCCGTGTTCGGTGGTTGGTAGTCCTGCGAAAAGCCTTTTTTAGCTTTGAATAAGCTGGCTGTCTCTTGTATTCGCAGGTCTAACGGAAGTATTCCTGCCAGTGTGATGGCTGATGTGAGAGATGTTGTTCTGTATGCCCTACATATTTTTTGTGCGAACCCTCTTTGTATGGTGTTCAGTTGGTCTTGTACTCCTTGTAACTTGGTTGCTTCGGACCATGCACTCGCCGCGTATGTCATGATGGGTTCGATGACTGCGACGTATATGGTCCTAGTTACTTCTGGGTTTAGGCCCCACGTGACTTTCGCGGCGCACGCTAGCTGCTTGTAGATCTCTGCAGACCTTTTGCAGGTTGCTGTGACATGTGCCTTGAAGGTCAGCCTCCGATCTATTATGAGGCCCAGGAGCTTTATTTCTTCCACCAGGCGGAGTTTGGTGTTGCTTATGTACAGGTGTGGGTTTGTGATTTTCGTTTTTCTTGTGAGGATCATGGCGTTTGTTTTGTGTGGCGCGAAGTTTAGCTTATTTTGTTTTCCCCATTCTATTACCGTTTTTAGAGAGTTGTTTGCGGTGTGCTCGAGATGCTGTGTTGTTGTGCCAGAGAACACTAGTACCACGTCGTCCGCGAAGGCCTGGCAGTATGTTCCCTCCCTCGCTAGTTGGTGTAGCAGTGGGTCCAGTATGATGTTCCAAAAGGTTGGTCCTCCGATGGATCCTTGGACGCAGCCCTTGGAAGTTTTCTTCTCACTGGTTGCTCTGGCGTAATTGACTTTCACTTGCCGGTCTTTCAGGTAGGAGCACACCATTTTGTATAGATTCCTTGGGCAGTCTTTGGCGGCAAGTTCTTGTTTTAGTGCGGGCCACCATGCGTTGTCGAAGGCGCCTTCTATGTCCAGAGATATCATTAGGACTGTCTTTTTGTCTGCTATTTCCCTGCGTAGATGGTTTATCAGGGCATATAATGCGTCTTCGGTGCCGCGCTGAGGTGTGAATCCATATTGGGTATTGCTTATTTTGGGGAGGATGTGGTATTGTATCCTTGTGACCATAAGTTTTTCTATTATTTTTCCTAATACTGGTAGGAGTCCTATGGGCCTATGGGACTTTGGTTGTGTGTAGTCTTCCTTGCCTGGTTTCCGCAGGATTATGACGTGAGCTGTTTTCCACTTTTTCGGGAAATGTGTGAGGGCCAGGCATTTATTAGCTATGGCCATGAATTCCCTTTTCGCACCTTGGATGGATGCGGTGCATATATCTGCGGTCAGTCCATCCGATCCCGGGGCTTTTTTTGGGTTTAGTGCTTGCAGCACTTCTTCCAATTCCGCTGCGGTGAAGGGTGGATCGTCCTCAGGCAAGTCGTCGGCTTCATATTCCTCCGTCCGTTTTCTGATTTGTGTGTGGTGGTTTTCGTCTGTATTTGCCGTGTCGTCGGGGTAAAAGGTTTTTGCAAGGAGGTCCGCTGATTCCTGGGGGGTGAGTGTGTTTCCCTCTGTGTCTCGTAATAGCGTGTCCTCCTTCTTTTTGACTGTTTTTCTTATCACCCTGTAGATCTTATCCCACATGCTCTCCCTGTCCTGTGTTGTGCAGAAATCCTTCCAGCTCTCTGTCTGGGCTTTCTCTGCTAGGAGAGCATACTCGGTTTTTGTGTCTAGGTAGTCTTGTATGACTGCCTGTCTTCGAGTCTGGGCTGCGTTCCTAATTCTCCTCTTCTTGCGTAATACCTCCTTTCTTAGCTGGTTTAACTGGTGTGACCACCAGGGAGGTCTTTCATCACCTTTCCATTGTCCTGTTTTCGGGATTGTTTTTTCGCAAGATATTTGGATGCAGGCGGTGTATTTGTCTATCAGGGTGTCAAGATCTTCTGTGGTTTGTGCTTGTTCAATTAAGTCTGGTGTGATTTGGTTTTTAATTAGTTCGGCTTGGAAGGTGTTTTTGAATTCCGACCAGTTTGCCTTCTTGGTGTTGTATCTGCGCGTGGTGGTCGGTTTTAATTGTTTTAGTGCCGAATTTAGGCGCAGATTGAAGGTTATGGTGTTGTGGTCTGATGTTGTTAGGCCTCTATTCACCTTCCAGTCTTCTACTTTGCCCAGCAATGAGTTGCTGCACGCCGTGACGTCGATTATGCTGGTGCACAGTTTCCCTCTCCTAACCGTTTCAAATGTTGGTGTGTCCCCGGTGTTGACTATGTGGAGCTCTGACTGGTTGAGGAATGCGTTGTATTGTGCTCCTCTTTGATCTTCTGAGGTGCTCCCCCACCAGTGGCTCCAGGCGTTTACGTCTCCCGCTACTATTATGTTTTTAGTTTGTAGTTTTTGGCGTGTTGTTTCGATTCTTTGTAGGTAGGGTGTGATGTCTTTTTCCCCGTCGAGGTATATGGAGATTATTCCAAGCTTGAAGCTGCCATTCGCTAGTAACACTGCTGCCTCTGTCTCAGTGACCAATTGAGGATCGTGGGTGATTTCAAGTTGGTCACCGAAGATTATCACTGCCGCCTTAACTGGTGTTTGGCGGTTCAGTGTGCACTGGATCACTTTTGTGCCGGGGTGCTCTTTTAATAGTCCTGCATTCCCCACATATGGTTCCTGGACTATTGCTATGGAGGCTTTTGTGTCCCTTGCCGCCTGCATGAGTTCTGTTGTTGCAAGCTTGGAGCGTTGTAGGTTGGCTTGGATTATCGTCAATTTTGCGTCTCGAGGGGTTGGTGTTTGGGTGCCCTTAGCAGTATGAGATGCGTGATCTTGCTATAGCATCCCACTTTATTCTTTCTGGGCAGTCTGGGCTGAAGGCGTTGTGTGCTGCAGGAGTGTTTGCACCGTGAGCTTCGATGCAGTTAATGCATCTTGGTGGTAGGTCTTCCTTTCTCCTTTTGCACGTTTCCCAGGAGTGGGCTTCTCCGCAGTGGCTGCATAGCTGCTGGTCACGTTTTTCTGTGCATAGTTTTCTGGTGTGTCCGAATCCTAGGCACTTCGCGCACTGCACCAACGGTGATTGGTCGGCAACTGGTCTGCGTTGCATCCCTATGTATATTTTTTCCTCCTTTAGGAACTTTTTGTATAGGTTAGGTGTTAGTTCCAATACCGGGTGGCACTCGTGTGGATTCCGTGCCTTTTTGCGGTACCTCACCCTGAGTGTGCTATCTTTGTCCTCCCCTTCGAAGAGATTCTTATTTTGGGCCTTTAAATTCGCAACTATCTCTTCGTCGGTGTGGTACGATAACACATCCTTGATAACTATTAAAGGATTCCCCGCTTTTGCCACTGCGGTTTTAAGGTCTTTGTTCTTTTTTATATTTGTGGCCACGATGTTTAAGTCCTCTTTTGAGTGGCAGCTGAGGATCACTTTTTGGTTGCGGGCCTTTCGCACCCTATCGATCTTGGCTCCTGTTGTTTTTGTGTCCACGCTTTTGCGAATTTTTTCGATGATGTGTTCTCCTGTGAGTTGGGGGTCTGTGGCAGTAACTATCAGTGTATGGTTTGGGTTTTGTGGTATTGGTGGTCTTGTTGCCGCTTTTTCTGCATAGGTTGGTTTGGTTTCTGGTTTTTGGGGCTTCGGCTGACTTAGCTCTTCTTGGAGAGTGGGCGCCTTTGGTGAGAGTGGCGCTTCCTTTTCTAGCCGTATGTTTCTTATCTGTTGGGAGATAGCCTCAAGCTTTTCGGACACTGGTTCGAACTGCTTGGTCAAGTCTATCTCCGTTGGCTTTGGGGCCGGTTCTTTTTCTGGTATATGTGTAGTTTTATCCTGGATTGTTTTTAGCGTGGGTTAGGTTAGGTTAGGTTAGGTTAGGTTAGGTTTTTTTTTTTTTTCTTTGCACCCGCCATCGCAGGGTGTTGTCACCTTTCCCCCTGAATAAGTTCTTCAGGGCCCTTTTTTGTCTTTATTTCTTTGACACGTTCGCAATTTTAATTTATTGACAAAATATTTCTTCTACTATATATATTTTATTTCTACTTACTAATTAGCTTCGCGGACTATTTATATACATATACTTTTGATATGTATTGTATAGTACCTTTATTTATCTATTCTTATTACTATCGTAACATGTTATTTAGTTTTATTTCTTTTTATTACTATCTTAGCTATTGTTTTACAGTATTTTATTATCTTGGGCCTACTTGCTTTTATTTTCAATAGATAGGCTAAGTTACTTTCTACAATCTGTTCTCCTAGTTCTAGTTCTAATGTTATTCTCTTACTTTCAAAAACTGGGCAGCTAGTTAGGACATGCAGTATACCTTCAGGCACTTGGGGGTCACAAACACACGCCGGGCTTTCCTTGCACCCAAAGCGGTTTAGGTACTCAGAAAACCCACCATGTCCTGTCATTACTTGTACAAGTACTGCATCCATGTCTAGGTCTCTAATGATTTTATACGCACTTATGGCATCGGGGAGGAACACTCTGGTTATCGCGCCTGTCTCGGCGTTCGTGTATCTATGATTCCATAGCTCATTTGTTTCTCTTCTGAGTTCCCTTTTGACGTGCGAAATGGGACAGCTATTGTATCCTGTTTTGGTCTTGCATCTCAGCGCAGCATCCTTCGCGAGTTCGTCAGCCCTCTCATTTCCCTCCAATCCAACATGTGCTTTTATCCAAAATAAATTCACTATTTTGTTGCGATCGTTAATGATGTTGAGGTTCGCTCTGGTCTTAGCAACAAGTGGATGGAGGGAAACGTCTCCCACTAAGGACTCGAGGGCGGCTCTCGAATCGCAATAGATGTTAAAAGTGGATGCCTTGTTATTGATGACCATTTTAGTGGCGTAAGATAGGGCCAGCAATTCGGCCTGATAGACGGTGCAAAATGGAGCAAGTTTTATCTTCTTGGTTTGGGTTTCCACGCCATCATCCCATAGTGTTACTGCCGCGCCAACCTTTCCCTCGATTTTACTGCCATCCGTGAAGATTTTCACCCTACTTTCGGCAGCCCGTTCCATTTGTGCACCATCCGCCAGGCACTCGAATTTTAACTCCATCCGTCTTGCAGGATGTTCTGTCGTTATCACTGGCATTTCAGCCTCATAGTCGCCAACTACTCGTCGAGAGAATCCCTTTTTTATTTCATAAAGAAGGGCTGCTTCCCTTACCCTTAGATCAAGCGGAAGCAGCCCGGCGATTACTAGCGCTGAGTTTAATGAGACTGTCCTGTATGCCTTGACAATTTTTTGGGCGAAGCCTCGCTGTATCACGTCAAATTGTTTACGCACGCCTAACTTCTCCGCAGCCGGTGCCCACGCACTCGCCGCGTACAGAATAGTGGGTTCCACTACTGCCGTGTAGATGGTCCTGACTATCTCGGGCCCCAGCCCCCATTCAATTTTTGCAGCTCTAGACAGCTGTTTATACAAATCTATTGCCTTTCGGCATACGTTTGACGTATGTGCGTTAAAAGTTAATTTATCGTCCACTGTGAGGCCTAAAATTTTAATTTCGCGTGACAGTCCAATAGCCGTCCCGCCCATGTTCAAAAGTGGTGAGTCATATTTAAGCTTATTTGTTATCACCATAGCCTTAGTTTTCTGAGGTGCAAACTTAAGCTTATTTCTGACTCCCCACATTTGAACATGCACGAGCGTAGCATTGGCCCGCTGCTGAACCTCTAGTGCCGTGTCACCCGAGAAGATCAGGACCACATCATCAGCAAATGCCTGACAATAATCCCCTCTATTCTCCAGATCTATCAAGAGCGGATTGAGTAACAAATTCCAGAGCGTTGGCCCCCCGATGGAACCCTGGACGCATCCCTTGTTTGTTTCCCTGGTATACTCCGCTCCGGCATACCTCACCCGCACCTTCCGGTCGGATAAGTAGCTATCTATAACCCTCCTAATGTTGACTGGGCATCGTGTTTCCGCCAATCTGCATTTGATGGCAGGCCACCATGCACTATCGAAAGCGCCCTCTATGTCAAGGGATACCATAGTTATGAGCTTTTTTGCTCTCAGTTTTTCCCGTATGTGTTTCATCATGACATAGAGGGCGTCTTCGGTGCTTCGCTGCTGCGTAAAGCCGTATTGGCTGTGACTCATAGTTGGTTGGATGTGCCACCTGATCCTCTTCATCAATATTTTTTCGAAGATCTTCCCTAGTACAGGCAGGAGTCCAATTGGCCTGTAAGATTTGGGTTGGGTATAATCCTCTTTGCCAGGTTTGCGTAGCACAACTACAGTAGCCTCCTTCCAACCGGTAGGGAAGTGAGCTAGGCTTAGGCACTTATTAAGTATCGCCAGGAACACACCCGGGTTTAAGGCAATAGCCGCTACACAGATGTCGGCTGTTAACCCATCATGACCGGGGGCCTTTTTGGGATTAAAACTGTCCATGGCCCATTTCAGCTCTTTTAACGTAATTGGAGGGTCACATAGATCATCTTGTGATCCTTCATTTACCCTTGATGCTGTCTCTCTCATGAGTATTTGATCTGCTGTCTCATTTTCAGCATTGTCATCCGGGTAGAAGACTTCTGCAAGCAGCTTTGCTGACTCGTTTTTATCAAGAGTTCTTCCGTCCTGGACCAGGGATATGTCTTCTGCTCTGGTACTGGTGCGAGCCATCACCCTATAAATACCGTCCCACATACTTTCACGGTCCTGCCTCCCACAAAAATCTTTCCAGCTGGCAGTCTGAGCACGCATTGCTTCCAGCTGGTACTTCTCTTTCGCTTGGAGATATTTGTCCACTACCCATGCTCGGCGAACTGGGGCGGCACATCTAATTCTTCGCTTTTTTGTGTTCATATCTTTTTTGAGTATCGTCAGCTCCTCTGACCACCAAGGCAATCCTGTTCGTTTTATGTTTTTGATTATTGGTATAGCATCATTACTTGCTTCTTTAACTGTGTTCGTGTAATTGATTACTGTGCTGTCCAACTCGTCTTTGGTGTTAATATTATCTATTTTAGTTTTGATTATATTTTGTTGCGGCCATAATTGGTTTAGTTTCTCACGAAACTTCCTCCAATTCGCTTTTTTTGTATTGTATATGCGTGTTGTCTGTTTAATTTTTATTCCTATTGCTTTATCTAGGTTTATTTCGAACAGGATTGCATTGTGGTCAGAGCTCGTCACACCGCTCTCAACTTTCCAGTTTTCTATCCTTCCGAGCATTTCCACCGAGCAAGTTGTTATATCGACACAGCTTGTAAATCTTTTACCCCCTCTGATTGTATCGAATGTGGGCTCGGACCCCCGATTTAAAACTTGAAAGTCCCATTCCCCCAATATCTCCGCTAACATTTCTCCCCTACTATCCGTTTTCTCGCTCCCCCACCACATATTCCACGCGTTCACGTCACCTCCAATTATGATGTTTTTGGTAGCAAGTTTCTTTAGGACTTTTCGTAAGTGATGTATATAGGGTTCGAGAGGTTGGTCGCCTTCTAAGTATACAGAAATCACTCCTATCTCCCAGACCTCTGTACTTATTTTTGCAACGCTGATGTTTTCGGTTGTTAGGTTGGGAAACTGGGTGACATCAATTGAATCATCGAATATCATTATTCCAGATTTAATTACTCTGTCACCGTTACCGCCATGTTGTACCACTCTAGTTCCTGGGTAATTTTTTATCTTTTTCATTCGATCGGTGTAGGGCTCTTGGATCATGGCAAATGCCACTTTCCTCCTCTGCGCCTCCGTTATTAGTTCGGCGGTTGCAAGCTGGCTTCTCTGCAGGTTAGTCTGGAGCACTCTGTATTTTACTCGGTTGATGATTCTATCTCCAGTATTATTTGCGTTTGGATCCACTTTAGCAATATGCTATAGTGGATCTCGCAATTGCATCCCATTTTTTCTTTACAGGGCAATCGTTACTGAAGGCGTTGTGTTCTGTTTGGTCCATTTTTGCCTTTTCGCAGTTCCGGCATGACGGGGGTTCTCCTGCTGTCCATCCCGCACACTCTGCCTTAAGGTGTGGACCACCACAGTGACTGCACGCCTCCAGTGTATCTAAGCAGTACTTCTTCGTGTGCCCATACCCCAGGCAACGCGAACACTGAGTTATTGGGGATTGGTCTGCTACATGGACCCTTTGAAGGTCCACGTGAACCGACTCTGCCTCCGTGAAGGTGCGCCAAATTTTTGGTGACACTTTTAATACTATATTTGCTGTATGGGGATTTCTGGCCTTTCGTCTAAATTTGACTTCCATCCTATCTTCGTCCTTTTTTATGCTGCTCATCAGCCCTTTATTTTGGGTCCTGAGTGCTGCCAGTAGCTCTTCATCCGTATGACTATTTAGAACGCCTTTTAGGACTATGAGTGGGTCTTTGTTTTTTATATCCTCTATCTTAAATTGTTCTCCAGCTTTCTTTATTCTTTCTGTAACTTTTGCTATCTCCTCCTGTGTTCTACATCCTATGATTACTTTCCTATCTTTAGCTTTTCTAACCTTATCTATCCTAACTCCTTCTTCTTTCGCGTTTACTGCCTTTCTGATTTTTTCCAGGACTTGTTCCCCAGTGTCTTTTTCATCGTTAGACGTAATGACTACCGAGTGTAAGGCAGCGGGTCTCTGCTGTTTAGGTGAGCTTGCCGCTACACTTGCATAGGTCACTATTTCTTGGTGTTTTTCTTGTTGCTTTTCTATTATATTCCTTAACTTTTCCATTTCTTCTTTATTTTCTATTAATAATTTGGTATGATCTTCCAGTATTTTAACAAATTCCTGTTTTTCTTCTGCACTACTCATTTCCTGTTCTGGTTCAGTAATCCTAATTTCTTCTGTTTTCTTTCTTTTGTCTTCCTTTTTATAGGTTTTTCCAGATTCCACATCTTTTAGTAATCCGTACAGCTTATCTATTGTTTCTATTACGTCCATCTTGATTTCCGTCTTTAGGTTTCTACTAGTGTTAATCTGATTTTTAGCTTTTTGCACATATGCTCTAGCTTCCGTCAGTCGATCTTTGTATTCTCGCTCTTCTTTCCTGGGTGATTTTTCTGTTCCTCCCGTTGCTATTATCTTTATTGCTCCAGTTTTGTTTTCCGCTTGGGAGGTTACTATTTTAGCCTTAGGCTTAAAACCATGTCCTGACGGCTCGTCCGTGACAACCATCCTGGATTCTATTTCTCCGATACTTCGCCGGACCTGCGCTATCCGTTGTGAGGTCGAGGGGCCAGCCCTCTCGTCCTTTGGTGGAGAGTTGTTCCCCTCCGTTTTGGAGGTGGTAGTCTTTACTGGCGTTCTATATCCGAACATTTTATATAGTACGATATCAGGGGGAAAGTGTGTATGGTAGGTTCTCTAATACTGTTCGTGTATATAAGGTTTGTATAAGTTGTATATATATAATTTCCTGTTTCTACTTCCTGTTCGTATATAATACGAAATTAGTCGTTTTATCAAAAATACTGGGCCGATATGAATAAAATTAATAATAATCGACCAGGGGAAGCGGACCCAACAATACAAAATCAAATTCGAAAGCGTCGCGCCGACTTTTGGAAAAATTTAAATTTTTCCTTACAAAAAAAAACTTCCCCGTTGAAGCTAGAAAACTGAATTTCTAATATGAACTTTAGTTGTTTATTAAAATTCTTTTAAGTAGTTCAACCGCGAAGGCAATTCTTGTGTTTGGGCTAAATTAGATGATATCGTAGAAGGTTTGGGATTAGCACCCGAATTAAGATGCCAATTTTATAACTATCATTAGATCATTATCAGATTTTCCTTTTTTTCTTTCTATCAATATGTAACCAAATCTACGTAGTCGTTTTAACCCATTTCTAATTATCATATCGATTTTTAGCTTTGCAAGTGGTTGTAATTATACGCACGTCCACAAATATCTTTTAATGTTGCTTTTTTTAGCAAATAGCTGTATAGAGCCACCTGGCGGTAGGAGATCACACTCAAAAGAAAAAACTTCCTAGCTTCTCTTAAGTCGCCGGCTTCACAGAACAGCTTTGGTGCGCATTTTTTGAAAACACCAGAAGTAGATATTTTTTGGTACGTGACATTTTATACATCCATTAGTAGGCGCCTTTTACATGTTTTTTTATATTCTATATGCAGTAATGCAGGTGTCTTCTGTTCGAGTCGTTTGGCATTAAGTGGTCAGCACCGTTTACTACAACTTGTTGTCATAAAAAAAATATTCACTTTATGTTTTTGAATTGAAGTTTAATTTGCTTTCTGTAGATCGTAATTTTGAGACTTTATGTATTTTTTTTAATGCGTGTTAGTAGGCTGTAGGCGATGTAAAATCAAAC